>PVKZ01005935.1:0-43303 GCA_004027375.1 Macroglossus sobrinus | reverse complement strand
TCATGTACACAAATAGCATCATTACCCTCTGAATGCTCATTATCCTTCTCTCTTTGTCTTCATCCCATGAGTCAGCACTGACACAGCCAATCACTGTACAAGTGGTGTCTCCTTGTACGGTCATCATGCTTTGTGGCTATATTTGATTACTAACTATACCAGCATCCAAGTGTTCTGCCAGACAGACAGAGCCAAACTTATTCTGCAGAGAAGCCCAAATGTGAGGTACAGAAAAAGAGAACACACACGTACTAGGGTAGGCAAACTCTAAGCCCCACAAAGATTAATGATCTTAAGAAGGTCATAGAAACATAGAAAGAAGACTTAGAAAGGTGGTCAGTTGTGTCACAGCAATAATGTGAGTAGGGCAGATTCCTACAGGAAGAAGTAATGAACGTGGGCTTCACAAGTAGAGTTATTACAATTACGTGTGGTTCACTAGGGCAGAGTTAACTACTGCTGTGTCCACAGAAACATTTAATTTCATGTAGCTGCACTGTCAAAATTATATTGCTCATTTCTTCCCCAGGAGTCATTATGATGAAATTATCACTCAGAGCCCTCTGAGCATGCACCTTTTCCTTAAAATTGCAGTAGCCTCACTGAATAGTCAGCCAACAGGAAATAGAGGAGCAAGTGACAAAAAATGACGACAAACACTTAGTACCTACCCAATCCAATTACCTTTGGCAATATTTCAGGTTGAATATGCAAATTAGACACTAGTGATGCCTTTGCATATACTATATTATTGCTGATGTATTTTAGCTGCTTTAATTGCTAGGCCTCTCTTTGTCATCGAGAATGGTGCAACTATTGGTGGAATCTATGTATTTACGTATTTTGGAGAGTTTTATTTTCCCCCTAGCACATCCTATATTAGAATAAATAATGCTAGGAAGCAAATATGTCCCAAAACATCTCTCCAAAAGTATCTCTAATTTTAATAGCATACATGAAGTCTCCCATTATATCATTTTTAATTAACCAAATGAATCTCATTTCACGGAAGAAACAAAATTTAACCTTATTATTGGCTATGTACATTGGAAACTAATTTATTGAAATAGTATAATTCTTTATAATAAAAATATTTTATAGTTTTTTATACATGCAATATTATTATTTTCTTTTGGGAAATTAGATTTATTGGTTTAAAGATAAGCTAAATTTTGAGTTTCTGAGATGTTCTGGTAGTGGATCATCAATATTGTTCATTATCCAAAAATAGTTAGACCAATTTATATCCCTACTATGTTCTAGTCAGTCACTCTTTAATTATTACTAGATGTTACAGTTTTTTTTTTATTTTTACCTTTTACTTTTTCATAAGCAAATGTGTATAAATTTCTGCATGTTTTTCATATTTTTATTAATGAGATTGGTTTTGTTGTCTTGTAATATGAACATGCATTTCTTCTGTTCATGTCTTCTGATCATTTTCCTTTGGGGAGTTTTATCTTTTTGGATTAGCATTAAAGACACTTTTTTACAACATTTCAGAAATATGAAGCTTACACATGCCTCGTAATCTGTTATTTTTCATGACGCTTTTTCTTTTTAATATTTCAAATTGGATGTTATTGAGCAACAGAAATGTGTTCATTTCAACTTTTTATGCAGAGAAATCTGTCAATCATCACGTAGTACAGAGGCTGTTGATGATGTTATTGTTTCTTTTGTTTTGCATCCGATGCCATGTTTGCAAAGTCCAACTATGTGAAGAATAGATTATTATCCTTCCTATTTTATATTTGCCTATATGATCATATGCCTAGGTTATATCTATTTGTAAAATAGTCATTGTGTATGAATAATTAGTTACCATGTGGGGCTTACAGCCATCCCTGTACCAAGAAAAGCAGTTTCCTGTGTTGGCAAGTCACACTTGTATTACAGAGAGTCCACAAAGGATGGTACCCCAATGAACAACAGCAAAAACAAAACAACTAATAGTTGCACAGAATTAAAATGCACCCTATAAACTTTGCCCGTTCTTCCTGCCCCTACCTCAGTTTGGCTCTTTGCACTGTGGCAGCCTCCTTCAGTGACCTCCCTGCTATCCATCATTGCCCCTCTAACTCATTTAATGCATTAGCATCCATGTGACATCTCTAAGGACACAAACTTAGCAATGTCGCTTTGTATGCTTAATGTGATTGAATGCACCACCTTTGTTGTAGGTTAATAGGTTAATTCTTTTGCTGGAAATGGAAGTCCAGCTATAAACTCAATTCGATTTAATTTTTACATCTCCTGTATATCATCTGAATATCAAACTATGTAAAAATTCCTGGATTTATTACAACAGGCCCAGATGTCGTTTACCTATTGGCACGTGTGTATGAGTCTCCACAGAAACGTACGTTAAATGCAGTTTATTTTTCCTGCCACGACATCCTGAATCAACCTTAATTACAGCATTTTGCACAGTCTACCCTGTTGATAGTCCATTTCAGAATTTAAGTGTCCTGGGACCAGGGTCTGGAGTATCCCTCTTTAGGAGGGATGCCAGGTGATTGTCAATTAAGAGAGGTTTGTTCAGGGAATGCAGGTCTGAACTTGTGTGTGAGGAGCAGGCATCTGTGTTTATGGGAGAAAACCTTGTCTATGACATGGCTTCCACGAAGCCACTTCAGTCTCCATTCCCCCTCGCTCTTCACCACTGGGAAGAAAAACTTCTCTGAGAGGTGAAAGCAAAAGAAGATGATGAACTGGCTTTTCTCAGACACGCTTCCCCTCCCTGATCTAGGTGCCAACTCAAAATACGCATTCTCTTCTGCTCTTTACCATAAAGCAGGGATTTATTTACCTTAAAGGAATATGTTAGAAGCTCTCTCAGGTGAATGAAAACTGAGTAACTTTGGGACTAAGCATCTGCTCAGCTCACCAATTAAACCTGATTTTTTTTTTCATCCATCTGATTCATGTGCTGGTCTTTCAATTAGTTTTAAACTCAGTAATGAAAGGAAGGGATTATTTTATTGGACCAATGAACCCAGATGCTTGTGTCAAAGATTTCTCTGATTTGATAAGATTTTTAAAATATTCAGACAAAACATTTAAAGGTAAGGTTATCTAGGATGGTATACTTTTGCTCTCATGTTTTTATTCCAGTGACAGATAGAAATTAATTAGGGGTTACTGGAAAATAATAACCATACTAAAGATAACCCACCCATTAAATGAAGTCTGAGAATTACTTAATTCATCTTATTATCAAATTTAAAAAGGAAAATGCTGACATACTAAGGGGGATGTGAGAAGTTACCATAATGAGCCAACAGCAAATTCCCTGACTCTGCTTAATTCTCGTTTGTAGAGATGTTCTCTGAGCTACATTTTCTGCTGATTTCTTTTACATTTATACCACATATTTACCCTTGTACATAATACAGACATTGCATTCTTAATGTAGAAGTATAAAAAATTGTGTCGTACTATTATTTATTTCAAAATGTTCTATTTTGTGAAAATGTTACAAAAATGGCACACTAATATTTAAAAGAATGAATATTACTCAATCCTTATAGTAAATGTCTAACATTAGAACAAAAAATAAACATGATTTAATTTGGTATTCCTTCATACATTTATAAATATGATAATGAAAAAGTTTATAATAAGATCGTAAGTTATAAATTACATGTTTATGTTTGAGTGTCACATGGGCACAAGATATGGGACAAGATAGTCAACAAAATGTCAGGAACAGATGTCTAGTTTATGCTGTATAAGAGCCTCCAAATCTTAGTGGTTTGTATCAACAATTTTTTTTTGTACTGTGGTTGGCCGGAGTTTGATGGATTTTGTCTGATTTGTGCTGATTTGGGCTGCGTTTATCTGCCACTGTGAGTTGGGATTAGATGTGCTCCACCTGTCCCATCTTCTGTGGGCCAGTGACTCTCCACGTCTTTAGGGCATCTGCTTCTGGTAGCAACTAGACGTACAAGAGGGCAAACAAAACAACACGAACATTGAAATCTACTCTTTGGTTCATGTCATGTCTCTATCTATCAGATTTGTCAGAGAAAATTACATGTCCAGCTTCTGACTTAAGTGGGAGGTGCTACAAAGTTATGTGACAAGGAAGTAAATAATTAGGAGCAATAATATAATCTATTACATGGAGTATATCTGGAGTGGTTGGAATTCAGGTAGTTTTATTCTTTTACCTCTAGTGTTTAAAAACGAAAGAAACACTGATTAGTAACTTTGGCAAAGTCGAAATGTGATAAGTAGTTAAGTTAGATCTGGATCCATATTGTTTGATCCCAAAATGCAGGCTTTCATTTTTGTGTCCTTTCTCTAAGTAAATCCTTAACCTCATTTGAAAATCTATCTTCTTTCTTCTAATTCTAACATATTTAGAATTTTAACTTCTTTTACTTTGTGACATTTCTATGGTATTCTTTTGAAAGATTGTAACATCTTATTGCACATATTTTTTTTACCATTTTTCTACTGCTCACATAAATGTTTCGAGAGTATGGTCTTGACTATACTTAGTATCTGGACTTTTACCTAAAAATTCAATGTTGGAAAAGACCTGAAGAGACAATTAAATGGTCCCCTTGAAAAATGCTTGCAATTCCTTTATCCAAACCCAACAAACAGCATCCATTCAGCTTTTGTGTGGGTGGTGAAGGGTCTAGGCACATTTATTCTTACACATCTCCTAACGTGAAGGGATAAGGTAATCACGTCCACTTCTACACAGTATGAAACTGTGTATCACTAACAGTGCTTGTGAACAGGCTCAGACACCCCAGAATTCAAACCCCATCCTGTGATGGACTACACTGTTGAGGTGCTCCATCAACCCTGTCCTAGGAATCGTAGAACATGAACGCTATTGCTTACTCCAAACCACTTTTGAGACAGTTACATGCGATTTCTTATGCAAAGTAGCTGGTAGAGAATGCACTGAATTTTCATATTAAACCAAAATTATCTTTGATGTTTATGAAAAGCATAAAAGCTGAACTTCAAAATGATCTTGTTCACATAATTGTGCATTTATACACTGGTTATTCCACTCGAATTTTACTGCTGAGTATTATAATAATTCGATGCTAAAAATAAGTAAGAAAGAAACAAAATAGAGCAATCCATCCAGTGCAAAAATTACTATGCTCAACATAAATGAGTACTTTTAGAAAAATATGAGATAATTAACATGCAATCATTGGATATCTATGCTTAATTTTCATTCAATTATCTATACTTTAAAAGTACTATGTGCAGGATGAACTCAAAATCCAAACCATAGAATTGAGTGTATTGCATCTGGTAATAAAAATTAGTCACTTTTTTCAACAAAAGAAAAAAACTAATGTCTAATTTAAAATAATTATTAGAATAAAAATTTTCAAATAATGTATCTTGAACACAAAATCAAAACAAAACAAATCCGGTCTTCTAAATTTGTGTTGTGAATTAAACAAACATTTTAATTTTTTAAGTTGTTGATAATGTTTGCATTATTAAAATATATCAGTATACACATGCATCTATGGTTGCTGAACAGAAAGATTTTTTTCAACCCAAGATTTCATGTGTATATTTTCTGACATGTTTATAATGCATTATTATGCTTTATCAGTTGCTGTTATCTGGGGTTATTTTTGTTATGATTAAAATGGGTCAATGATTCCAGCACCATTTTAATTTTTCCACTGATACAAACTTGAGTTAATATGAGATATAAAATCTGTATAATCTTTAATCTGATTTTTTTGCTATTTAATCTATGCCCTTCATCTATATGATTCATTATTGATTGCATTATTAAAAGTTTTTAATGTTTTGATACAGGTAGAGTAAGATACCTCCGACTATATCTTAAATTTCCTAATTATCACTTCAAATATTCTTCAAAATTAATGAAATATTCACCTATTTTCAATTATGTGGTTTTCATTCAGATTCGATTAAATTTAAGAAAATTAACACACAATATTTTATCATTCAAAAAATATATATTTATCCACTTATGCAATTCTTTCACCCCTCTGCACATTTTCCCATGATTTATCGAGTGTATATTTTGCTACACTTATTCTCATTCATATTGTGTTTATTATTGCAAATAGAATTTTCCCCATGGACCTATTTTTTGACTAGATGTGAGAAAGCTATTGATCTCAAATAATTACTGAATTCTTTTATGTTTATATTATGATGTTGCTATTTCATCATTTGAAAATACACATTCTTTTATCCTACTTATCCATCTGATTTAATTGGTTAGGAATTTCAGAAAACTATTAACTTTTTTAAACATAGAGAAAACTTCATCGTCCTCCTATGCTTTAATTAACATGTTTCTGATGTCTCACCTTTGAGCATTTGACATTGTAGTCTACACTTTCTATCATGCTAAGGAAATCATTCTCTATCCACATTTAGTGGACTATTTCATCAGGGATGCCGTTTCGGCATCAGGAAACATTTTTAGACTATTATTATTTTGACCCGTTAATATGGTGACTGTGTTTAGCTGATGTCCTAGTTCTGAGTCATCCTTACCATGCTCAAGTAAATTCTACTTGAGTGTATTATTCATGTGATGTTTTATTTGATTCTTTGTGTTAATGTTTTATTTATGGCTTTGAATCAATATTTATAAGTGAAATATTCTCTATGTGTCATCCTTGTCAGCATAGCACTATTCTGTAAATATATTGAGATGCTATCTTTTTCCTGCATGCTGCCGAAACATATAAACAACATGAGAGTTATCTATTCCAAATTTGCAGTAATTTGCCCATAAAACTATCTGGATAGAGAATCTACAGGGAGAAGCTGTTTGAAAGAATTCTAATTTTTCAAAGATCTTGATCTGCTTAGGTTTTCTATACCTCCTTGATCATTTTTCTCCTAATTCAACTGTTTCCTGTGCATTTATTACAAAGCTAATGTGTTGCTATTGGTTCTTGATTCATAAGTTTTTTTTTTTTTTTGCTTTTTTTAATCGATAATTTTTCTGAGCACTAAATGAGTGCCAGTCACTCTGCTGAATACCGAGGGTTGAGTGACAATTAAGAAAAACAAGGTTTCAGACTTCACACCACACACATGCTAGAGACGTTAGTAACACGGGTGCAGCATGAGAGCTAGCAGAAAGAAATGTTGCCAAGTGATGTCGGGACACCCTGTTAAGAAGGGCGGTCAGAAAACCCCCTCCAGTGATCTCATATTTCATCTCACAGGTAAGAGCAGGGAAAACCATTGAAGGAAAGGAGTGATATGTACAATCCCAATGAGGAAAACACTTTAAAATGCTCAATAAGTAGAGAAAAAGTTAATCTATTCTTAAGTAAATGACCCGTGGTGACTTGACTATCAACATGGATGAGTCATCCAGTAAGAAGCATCTGCTGTTAGACCACCCTCATTCCACTGGACATCCAGGGTTTTCTTACCCTCCCATCCCATCACCTTTGAGACAAGTCGTCATCCGTTACTACTCCAGCCCAGGATTACAAAGTACATGTCCAATCACTTGACTCCATCCAACCCTCCTTTAGTTTATTTACAGATATACCAGCATAACCAGCTTCAAGCCATTTGGGTTACAGCAAGCCAGCCATGACAATGCCTTCCTCTCTTCTCCTTGATCCAACCTAGATTTCTTATGAGCATACAGGGTGCATGCTCAGGGAGAATATTTAGGGTGGCAAGATGCTACTAGCTGTCAGGTAATTCATTGTTCTAAAGATGATTTCATGGCTTTGCATCATGATGCTAGTGTTATTCTCCCTTTACCACGTGGCCATACCAGGGGTCAAAGTGGATGTTGACATTTGAAGATCATGGCTTTTTAGAACCCTAATTTTCTTACCAACTAACCCAACACCAGTCATATTTACCATCTTCAGTAATAAGGATTATAGAAGAAGACCACTTATTCATTGAAGTTTTTTAGTAAAATATGAATCTCTGGGTAACATGCTTTCCTTCCTTCTGACAGCTAATATATAACTATTGGAGATTTGTATGGTAAGGTCTTTGCAGCTTCTGAAATTTTTTGAAATCCTTCAAATTCTTTTTGGACTAAATTTATCTGTGTGATCATATTCAGCTTTCTTCCTTCCTTTCGTATTTGAGACATGTTGAAAGAGCATTTGAATAGAGTATAGTTTTAGGGAGACAGGAAAAAGAGCCTTCAGCCTATTTTATTTAGAAAAAGCAACTGTTCTTCAATGGAAATAGGTTTAAAACCAATTCAGAACATACCGAAACCTTATACTTAATATTGTTCTTGGATTTCAAGGCAAATTATTTTTAATGTGACTTTAAATGTTATCACTGATGATAAACTATAATTCATTAATGAAGTTAACAAGACTTGACTGTCATAGTTGAGTAAATTAATGAATTAGATGGTCACCAAGTGTGAACACAATTTTTTACTTCTGATAAAATAGAAAGAGCAATTGAAATCCAATGAAGTGATCACAGGGTGAATGCACTGTCTTTCTAAGCCTTAGATGTAGATTCTGAAATAAAACAAAAAACAAGGAAAAGAAGAAGAGCAGGTGCAGAGAGTGATGAGTGATTGTACCCAGTCATTCATGCATCTCCAGAAACTCACACTCACGTTTACCCAACAGAGTCGTTGATTATTGCTTTTGCACTGGCATGGCAGGATTGAGACAAGTCAGAACGATGTCCTGGGAACAGAAACTGAGACGAGCCACAGATGGAGGCTGCCAACTCCTGTCACACTGGATGTCGTCAGTGCCAAAACTATGACAAAGAATTCTTTCTCACCAATTTTTTTTTTCTAGAGAGAGTCTTTTATTAATGACTGTTTCTCTGTCTTGCAGTGAAGTACAAGTGTTTAAAGATGGCCTTGAGACGTTTTCACGGTTAATTAAAGTAGACTTTGCTCCTCAGTGGCTTTTTCCCCTGCCTGCTCAAGGCCAGATGTTGGTATAAAAGAAACTCATAGGACAAAGTCTGTTTCAGACTCAAAACCAATGGTATGTTTTCCCCCATTTGTATAAGAGATTATTTTTAATAAAGCAGAATTAAAGGTAAATGCACACCTATATGTTTTGAGAAAATATATAAAATATATTTTAAATATTTATGGCTAAGGTCAGAACAGGGGTTCCATTCAGACAGATACGTACTTTTTAAAGTACAACTGCATTTCTGATCTTTGCAAACCTAATTTTCATTTTGTCCAGGTAACTGTTTATTAGCATCACTGTCCATGAAAAGGGCATGTTTATTATGTTTCTAGTTTCATATATTTTCTGTGGATAAAGAGTATTAAGTGAAGTAAGGTATATTTGTTCAATAAACATGCAGTTGCATCATATAGAACTCTCCAGCATGTTGTTACTTTTCTATCAAAAGGAAAAAATATATACAGGCAACTCGGTATTATTTAGTCTTAATTACTCACAGAAAATTGCACATTTTTGCCGAATAGTCTTTCTCTTTTCTCTTTATACCTTTCAGCATCAGCTGGGATGGAGTTACCTTGACTTGATAGAGATAGAAAGAATAGTTCTGATTTTGGCATGAAAGGAGGAGAGAGAATAGTCTTGTGATACTCGGTGTGGCTCAGCTGTAGCACAGAATCACCGTAATATCTACATAAACCATCAACAGAGGGCTTCATTATGGCATATGAAGGATGATCATGGTCAAGTTCGCTTGGCAATAAGTTACTCAAGAACTGATGAGCGTTCAAGGTCAGGCTTAGGCTGTGGGAATGGTGGGAAGGTGACTGTTGAGAAATGACTTGAGCCCAACCCAGTTGATGGATGAGGTGACTGGTCTGCGATCATTATTTTTTTGTTTGTTGAATAGTGGACTGGATAGAAATAGTATTCGAGGAGTAGAAGTTATGGGGAGAAAGTGTATTTGCAGGGATGGTGTGGAGAAGGTGAGAAGACCTTGAACTAGTGGATCGTTTGGGACATAATGAAGCTTTCTATACTGGAAAGATAACTAAATACATCCACTAGAAACCTGCAGTGCATATATGACACTGGTTATTCATCTTTCTGGCTTAGCTCCTCTCTGATTCTCTGAAAACGATACCAAGGCTCAGCCCCTGGGGGCCTGAGGAGAAAAGCATTTGGGTCCGTGTGTTCTCCAGACATTTGTCATTCTCCTCCCCAGAGTGGCTGGCATTTTTGTGGTCTGTTCTCTGAAACGTCCTGTCTGGATGGTTTTGAGTGATATATGGGTACCACAGGTGGAGAGTGGGAAAATCACCTTGCCTCACACAGCCCTGATGGCAGCCCGTTCAGCCCGGTCCAGGCCCCCATCGGCTTTCCAGCTTTCTTTCAGGTGTCATGGGGGCCATTTCCCCGGGACTCCCTGCCACACATTAAACTAGGAGCAGCACCACCGTAGGCGTCTCTGTCCAGCTCTCTCGCACCCCGACCTCAGTGTCTCCCCTTCATTGTCCTCTACCCATCCCTCCCATCCTCTGGTCACACCTGACCCGTCACACGCTAAATGGTACCTGAAGAAATCTGAAGTCTTTTTATTAAAAGCCTGAGTTTCACACTTTACTTATTATTTTTATTAAGATTAGAGAAAATTAGCTTTGAAACTTTAGGCTAACCAATGAATTTGTTTTGAGTGGGTTCCAGGTGATCCCTACTCTCTGTCTAAAAGTGCGTCAACTAAATACTTCTGACCATCATCATTCGCATTTCCTATTTTTCTCTGGGGGAAATAAGATCCATTCTCCATTATCTAGCGCTTTACATGAAAACTAGATTAATAAGACAAAAAAAAAAGAATGAGAAGTTACATTAAATTTAAGATAAAGATCTGTGATTATTATTCATTAGAGTGCCAACCTGTGGAATGCAAATTTCCTAGAGGGGGGCGTAATTTATTGATGGAAATGTGTTTAAAAATATGGTTGCCGGACAGTAATAGAGTAATCAATACATACTAACGAATCTTGAGAGAAGAAGAGTATGGCCCAACAATTCTAAACAATTCAAGCAACTTACATAAAAATTACAGGTGTCATCACATATGTTTGCCATCAGAAAATATATCCACAATGTATTTTTTAATTTACATACTTCATATCATAACCTAGAGGCAAATAACCACTTAATGTTAAATATCAACTATATTCTAATGATGTCAAAATGTACATCATCAATCAGAATGCTGTGATTGGCTGGCTTGCACATAGAATTTACCATTCCGATTTGGATGCTCCAAGACTTACCAAACTTAATATTTACAGTCAGAACACCTTTTTTTTCTCTCTCTCTAAATCCCATACAGTGATACCTCTTTGCCTAAATAACACCCATCTCCTTGCTTAACCAGTCAATCCAGGGTCGTCCCAGACACCACTTTCCTCACGAGTCTCTGAATCCTTTGCATCCCATCTATTCTGTCTCTACAGGTGTGCCAAGCCCATCCGTGTCTTATCATTATTACCACCTAAGTCTAGGACCCCAGCGCTTTTTGGCTGGCTGTCACAGTCAGTCCCAGTAACGCTCACTGCTTCCACACTTGGAGCACTACAATTAATCTACATTTGACAGCCAAAATAACTCTTTGTTTTGAAATATAGAGTGTATATCATAAACAGCTTAATGCTTTACAAAGCTTCCCCTCATGCAAGGGGAAAAATGTTCCAAAATTATTCTTGTGGTTAATAATGCGTCTGACTCAATCCCAGCCCATCTTCCCCTTGTCCCCTACGTTAGAGCCACTCTTGTCCTCATTTTGTTTTTTAGTCCCTCCAATCAATTATCCACCCAATATCGAGAGGTTTCACAATGTGAATTACATAAAGTAAGTCTCCTATTAGACACCCTACTAAGGTTTTACTTGCTTTGAGAATGACATAGAATTCCATTATCGCTGCCTATAAATGGAGTGGCTGCCTAGTTTAGTATCTGAAGCAGGGTGCTTTTAAAAGTGAAAGGAAGTGTGTCTATAAATTGAAACAACGGACATAAAACCAGGTCATCCTATTTACGCTTTCGCTGCCCTGCGAGTTATTTTACGAGCTTTATTTTGGTTTTGGTCCTTGTATCCCTCTCAGAATTATTTCTGGGGGAGTCACAAACCACCCTCATCAATTTAATTTTCACTCTTATGTCCGTAACCTTCAAATTTATTTTTCTATTTAAATATTCTTCCTTGAACTCCAGATAAACTTTTCATCAGCATGCTCGGAATACCAGGATTCCAAAATTCATTAACTCTCTATCTCTATTATTGTGTTTATTGTTTTGATATGTATGTTTTAGAGACTCATGAGGAAATACTCAGGTTGGTTTTGCCTTGCAAGCAAAAAAGCAAAGCCGAGGTTGGCTCTCTGACAAATAGAAGCAGACATAGGAGCTGAGTTTCCTTATCCAACACTTGATGTGGAGAACAAAATTGTCATCATCAAGCAACAAGTCTGTTGAAACTGCCTCTATCAAGACCACTGGAAACAGCTGTGTGAATAATTTAAGCTACTTAGCATATAAGCAAGTTTGACTAGTTACTTTCTGTAAACTATTTTCAAGTCAAGTTACTGTGAAATTTCCTCATGCAAAAAGGTAGACAATGTTTGGAAAGTAGTATATTTATATATTTTTTCCTGGAAAGAATAGTCTCATTTCTCTCATCTTGATACATTTTTCTTGTACATACGCCATTGTTTTTTGTGTTAACTGACTGGAAACAATCTTACTCTCTCCAAAATAAAAATAATATTCGAGAACAACCACCACAACAAAAGTTATATCGTTTTACTGGAGTTTTGAAAGCACTTGTTTAAGCGGCAATGTGAATATTTTCAGGAGTAACAATTATCTGCCAAAGTGCATAAAAAAATTACCATATATATATATATATATATATATATATATATATATATATATATATACTGTAGCTTAAAATTATATCTCTTGGATGATGGTAAAAGAGAGAAGGAAAACTAAGGAAACAAATAAGGCAATATTGCATCCTACTGCAGTCCCCTTAGTGGGTTCGTGATATTTCTTCATGAATAAAGATGGAGTAAACCACATTTGTAGCATAATAAGAAAAGGTAATTAGTGTCATCTATTCACCACTGTTAGAATTTGACTAGAGCAATTTGATTATGTTTATCACATTTTAAACTTTGAGTAAGTTTTTCAGCTCTGTAATTCAGTTAGGGTTGAAGTGTGGAGAATATAAGTCAGCTTCTCAGTATGATTGATGAGCATGAATGCAGAGAAATAGGAATGCAAAGACACACGCAAAAAAAAAAACAGATATTGCAATATAGATACTGCAAGATACTAGTTTTAAAGTATATCTCCTCTAAATCAGTGTGAATCTGTTGGCAAAACCTGTATAGAACTAGCAGAACTTTTTCCCAAACAAATACACAATGGAATATGTGTGTGGAGCTGGAGGCCTCTTTGTGTCTCTAGGGACTGAAAGGAAATAATTTTCAGAAGATGTGAACTACTTGACCATGTTATAATAGCAAATTAATTTCTCATTTTAACCTAAAATCAACTAAGATAATATGTTTCAAAATATATCACTAAGAAATCAATGAAAACAAAGCAAAAAATTGTCTTTTTTTTGGCAAGACCGAATTTTGAATGAAGAAGTAGGATTCATTCTCAGACATTAACACTCTTTAGTTGGAGTCTATTAATGTAGGTGTTTGGGTTTTTTTTTTCTCGCCACAACTGATGTAACCCCTTACATATAGTTCTGAACTATTCTGAGAATCAATTAAAACAATTACAGGTGGAGATAGTTATGGGAATACTGGCTGCTCAGGGCCACCTCTGGAAATCATAGATTGGAGGATGTGAAAAATTTTGAGGTAGGAAATATCTGAAACCATGAGTTCTGGCAAAACGCCAGGGGAACCTGGACAAAGCAAAGAATAATAATTAAAAAAAGGAACAGAGAAATACAAATCAAAATCAATGAGATGGTACCACATACCTCTTAGGGCTGCTGTTACCCAAAAGACAACAGATAAGAGCTGGCAAAGATGTGGAAGAAAGGGGACCCTCATGCATTGTTGGAATTAAAAATGGGTGCAGACGCTACAGAAAACAATATGGAGGTTCCTCAAAAAATTAAAAATAGAACGACCATAGGACACAGCATTCCCACTTCCGTGTGTACACCCAAAGGGACAACGTCAAGATCACCAAGGGCTGCCCACCCTCCCCCTGCTTTAGTTGACAATGACCAACCACACCCCAGAGCTCACTTTGCACGAGATCTCCAGCTTTAAACAGATACTTATAAGAGATGTGCATTTGCTCTTTAAAACATGATTCTTCCTGTTCTAACAAGAACTCTGTGTGTTGAAAACAAAGAAATGAGGTACTTTGCAAATCTGGAAAGGCGAATGTGCACAGTTCATCCATGGAGGGCGTCTAGAAAAATGCAAGTTACAAGTAAAGGCGATTTCTCGTTCACTATCCTGGACCCGTCTGCTAAATCAGGGTCTTTGTTCCTGCCAAGCACAAGGCTGAGAGAATTGTTTATTCTTCTTCTCAGTAATCCTCACTATACTTTCTCAGACGATAGAAAATAGCTCTGTGGGGAAGTTACACAATGATGTTCTAGTGCTTGCAATGCAACATTCGCCTGCGATGGCATTTCCGGGCACGCTATCAAACCACCTTGCACGGGTGGCATGGAGAAGCTCTCTCCAGCTGACAGTGCTGGTAAGTCGTGATGGCTTCCCAGAGAAGCAAATCATCAGAAATACTCTGAACCATGTCAGGCGCTTCTCTGAAACCTTTGTAAGATTACAGTAATGCAAGCACTTAAAATCAGATACACACACACACACACACACACACACACACACACACACACACACCTCTATATCATTTTAGATAATGACCTATCTAAAGAGTACACAGGTGTTGTGTTCACTCAATAAGGCATGAGACAGACTTACCCCAAAATATTAAAAAAAAATTTTTTTTAAACAAAATTCATGATGTGGCTTTGCTGGCTATGGCAAATTTAAGACTTCTGCACACTAGCCTATCCTGTCTTTTTTTCTGTTTTTTGAAATTAATTAATACCAATACAAATAATGAAATAAACAATGCAGCCACATTTCAAGGATATTTAGGCAATGTATGCTCTAACTATATGCACATTTAAACAGGATATATAGGACTTCATTTTTTTTGTTTTACTTTGTTTCTGTGTATAATGTGCATTTATATCATCCCTTGTGTGTTTCTTGAGCACCTACTAGATAATGATTGATCTACGAAAATACCAAGACATTTGCTATCAAGTTTCTCCTCAGATACCGCAATCTACAGAATAAGGGTTCCTATGAACATTTACTTGAAATGTTCAGAAAAGCAAGTGCATAGACACAGACATTGTATCGGACAGGCTGGGGTCTGGGGTACATGGGAATGAAGGCTGAGCACGGAAGGGACCTCATAAACACGTTCTGGAATGAGACAGTGATGATGGTTTATACAACTTTGTGAATGTACTAACGTGACTGAATTTTACACTTAAAAATTGTATGGCGTGTTTACTAGGTCTTAATAATACTATTAAAAAAAGAAGATGATACATACAGTTCATGGAAATATAAAATGCATCTTATTTTTCAGGCTATTATCTAAAAATGTAAGTAACTGTGAACTATCTATAAAAAAACTAGAAAATATATTCAACATATTTTCCTTTATTTTAAAATTATATAAAATTTGGTTGATTTTTTGATTTCTATATTTCTTCAAATCTCCAAAAAAATTAAAATTCATCAATTATTAAAGCTTAAATTTGTTTTTTGATAAACAGACATAAATGAATAAAAGTTTATTTGAATAATATACTACATATCTTTGCTATTATAAACCTTTAAATACCCCCAGTAATTATATAGAGGAAAAAAGTGCATTTATGAGACATCATGATATTATTTATTTGTTGTTTCTCTTTTTAATGCCTATGGCACCTGGTCTTCGTAGGTGGTCTCCCATCCAAGTACTAACCAGGCCCGACCCTGCTTAGCTTCTGAGATCAGATGAGATCGGGCTTGTTCAGGGTGACATGGCCGTAGACCAACTTATCATTTATAGATATTTTTATTTATAATGAAAAGACAAGGAAACAATTATAAGAAAACTATGCTATCAGAACATTAAATTACATAATAAAAATTTCTAAATCTGTTTTTCTAATTTAAAATGATTAATAAAGTCACAATATCTATTTTGACAGCTTTGAAAAAAGTATATTATTTGTCAACATATTTTTATTTTTAAAGGGTCATTTTCAATATAGAATATATTATTTTATTTTTTATTTTTATTAAGTTTATTGGGGGTAATATTGGTTAATACTATTATAGAATTTTCGGGTGTACATTATAATTTCACATCTGTATATTCTATTATGTGTTTACCACTCAGAGTCCAGTTTCCTTCAGCTGCCATATATTTGACCCCTTTTACCCTGTCTACCTCCCCCTTCCTCCCTCATCCCCTCCCCTCTAGTAACCACTAGTCTGTTATTATCCTTGTCCATGAGTCTCTGTTTGTTTATCCTGTATATTTGGTGCTTTTAGGTTTATGTCCCACATATAAGTGACATCATGTGAGTTTCAATTTTTTCTGTCTGGCTTATTTCACTTGGCATGATTATCTCGAGGTCCATCCATGTTATCACAAGTGGCAGTATTTCATCTCTTCTTACGGCTGAGTCATATTCCATTGTATATATGGACCACAGCTTCTTTATCCATCATCTATCGTAGACACTTCGGTTGCTTCCATGTCCTGGCCACTGTGAATAATGCTGCTTATGAACATCAGTGTGCAAATATCTTTTCGAATATGGGTTTTCAAGTCTTTGGCATAAATACTGAGTAGAGGGATTACTGGATCATATGGTCAATCCATTCTTAGTTTTTTGAGGAGCCTCCATACTGTTTTCCAGAGTGGCTGTACCAATTTGCAGTCCCACCAGCAGTGTATGAGGGTTCCTTTTTCTCTGCATCCTCTCCAATACAGAATATTTTAAATAGTAATAATTTTATTTTGTTTTGCAAAATGATTAGCTATGTAAATATTCTCTCTAAACTGATGTTTATTATTTGATCTAGTACTTTATTAAATAGAGTTTGGTGATATAGTTACTTTAAAAATTGTCACTTTTAAAAATTTTTTCCAAACTTAAATTATGATCAGTTTTGAAACCTGCTAAGGGAATGACTTTCTTCTTCTTAGACCTTTGTTCTCTCTTTTCCTGAGGCCTCTTAATTTGGCCTCTGTTAAAGATACTGAATTTTCAGCATTTAGAAATAAAGTGGATTTTGAGTAAGGAACTGAAATGTTATAGAAATCCTGAGCATGAAATGTCTCTTGACACTTCCTAATCAATGCTCTTCAGCTTTCTGGCTATTCTGTGGAAAGCCTGCACACTGGATAAAGATAGTTTAATGACAGAGCTTGAAGTTATAGGCAAGTCTGGAAACAAGATGGTCAGATTCGGAGAAAACACGCAAAGCTTCAGGTGACAGGTGACCCGTTTCAAACACACAAAGGCACAAATACCCACTCCCTATAAATACCCACCAGAGACAGCAAACCCTAATTCTCCCTTGATCATTCTGAGGACATCAAAATCAGCTTCTGATGGTTTCCAGAGGTCTTGATATAAACACTGTTTTTCAATACAATGATAGAAAGATGAAAGATTACAATTTTATTTTTACACTTCATTTATTTTATTTTTGTCTTTTTTTTTTTTTTAGATGAGGCAACCCCTAGTTGACTTCATAGATTGCAAGGACCTTGTCAGTTTTCAATCCTTTATATATTTATTTTTTATTTTTTTATGCCTACAGCACCTGGTCTTCCTAGGTGGTCTCCTATCCAAGTACTCACCAGGCCAACCCTGCTTAGCTTCCAAGATCAGACGAGATCCGGCTTGTTCAGGGTGGCATGGCCACAGTACACTGGATTTCTAAATCAACTTGTCTCCTCCTCTCTGTCCCCCAGTTTCTCTTTCTCCTGCCCTGAGTTAAAGAGAATACAGAGTCCTAGGGAGAGGAAACTATTAGCATGGATGTTGAAACAAGAGGAAAAATAGAAAATAAACAGTATAAAAAATGGGAAAGTAATGTCGCTTCATGCTACTTAGGAGAAAAACATCACAGAGACATGTACCGTGCACACAGTAAACGCAAGACAGGTTCTCCCGTTTCAGAAGTGTTATTTTGGAAGAGTTAAAATTAATGTCCTTCCTGCAAGATTAGTGCATCTCAGAGCTGAAGGCAACTTGCTATACGCCTCCTTCATTTTGATTGTATGTGCTTTTTAACCAGTCACTAGCTAATAAATTCACAAATCACCGTCAGCTCGTTCTTCCATTAAAACTGTCACGAACGCTTTTTAAATATCAGAGCCGTCTTTACTCATGCTTTTAAGGCTACAAATGAAGTCTGCATGGACTCGCTTCCTTAATGTGGAGTCACTGGGTGCCAGGAAGCTGGGAGAGCCCAGGAAAATGCCTCATTGTCACTATCCTGACATGTCATGCTTCCGAGAATGAAATATGCGCCAGGCTTAAAAACAGACCAAAGTTTGCTCATTGTGCTCGTCAGAGAAGCGGCCTAAAATGAAGATAATATCTTGTTTATTTTTTGCATATATATATATATATATATATATAAAGTATTATATAAATACTTTATATAAAGTATTATATAAATATATATAAAGTATTTATATATATAAAGTATATATATATACTTTCTAAAATGAAAACTTGATTCTCTTTGTTTAAAATCTCTTGGAAAGCAGGATTTCTTAGAGAGGAATGCAGAAATTGAAACTATGATTACAAGCTTTGGCTTAAGTTAGAACTCTGTAAAGAGCTCGTCTTAAAAACATTTGAGTCTGCGGCCATGCCACCCTGAACAAGCCCGAAACCATCTAATCTCAGAAGCTAAGCAGGGTTGGGTCTGGTCAGTACTTGGATGGGAGACCACCTAGGAAGACCAGGTGCTGTAGGTCTAAAAAAAAAAAAAAAAATTTTAAAGAGATTGTAAACTGACAAGGTCGTCGTAATCTGTGAGGTCAACCAAGAGTTGCCTGATCTAAAAAAAAAAAAAGAAAGAAAAAGAAAAGAAAAGAAAAGAAAAAAAAACCCCACAGAAACAACAACCAAAAACATTTGCGTTAGCTTTGAAGCCAAGGACCACTCCAACCATGTGGTAAACTTCTGGGCACTTGGTCAGTGCTTGCATCTCATTGATTTTCAAAATGTTCATAAAGTAACATTTCTGGATAAAATTTATTGAATCTGTATCCATATATCTTAGTTTGTCCAACTTTTTTTATTTTAGATTATTTAAGAAAAGCTATGGAAATGTATCCTTGAAACTTTTATCTAAGTAAGTGCCTACGTCATATTAGTAGATTTTTATTTTTTGATATTGTATATAAAATGCATGCTTAGAATAATTTCACAATCATCTAACACACTTGCCGTTTTTGTGATTTTTCTCCTCTTTCTCCAAATAATTACTACTTTTATTGGGACCATTTTTTCCTATTGGCATATGTTTAAAACATCATTATTTAAGAAAAATGTCACTTTGACTTCCTCCTCAGAGACCATAAGGTGGGTGACTGAGCTGGAACACGACACTTCTGACTTTCACAAATTCATCATGGAATCCAGTAGAGTGTAAATAAACAGCATCTAGGTTATTAAAAGAGTTCATGCTTCTCTGGCTTCTCTGTTGTCTGTTGTCAGTACAACAGGCAGAGGCCACACCGACGGAGGGCACACCTCACTTCCTGTGCGAAATCCTGCAGCAGGTACCACTTCCGTTCAAAGACTTGGCCGTGTCCTGTGGGGCCCTGGGATCTGGGCCTGCGTCCCCTCCCTACGCCTCAACCTCTGTTACTCAGAACTCAGCCAGCTATGCTCGGACACACTGGCCTCCAGGTTGTCCCAAGGACGCCTGATGGTTTTGTTCCGAGTGCTCCCCTTCCTGCACCCTCCTCCCTCTTACCCTGAGACTGACTCCCTCCCCTCCTCCTAGGATTTTGTTCAAACATCACTTTCTCAAGAAGAACGTTCCTGACAGTTTCATTGTATACTGTCATCTGCAAGTCTCGATGCTTCTTTCTCTTCTCTACTTTTTCTTTTCACATAACATCCATCACAGTCCAGGGCAGTGCATCATTTGTTTGTAGATATTTGTTACTGGTTATTGTCTACCTTTGCCTGCTAGAATGTAGGAGCCAGAAGAGCAGTAGCCATCGTTTGCTTACTGATGTGTCGCTAACACACAGTAACATCTCTAAGAGAATCCATTCTCTGAATGGCTCAACAGAGATATATAATATTAACTAACATTTTGTGAGTGTTCACAATCCTTGTCTGATATATTAATGAGCAAAACTCACGACTTTTAAGCCACGTGCGTACAGGGGAAATGTCTTTTGTTGTTCCATGATATTGGATGACTAACAAGGTATCAGCCCACAGAAAATGTTAAAAACACATTTAACAAAGAAAAGCATCGGTTATTCTTCCCATTATTTCTCAAGCAAAGAAACAGATGTAAAGAGGCTACTGGGCTCTTCGGGACCAAACAGCTAAGGGAGGAAAAGATACAGAGTCAAATATATTTTCTGAATATAAAAATCTAATCATAGTCATACGTCTTTGTTTTTAAATTAGTTTAAAAAATAATACAACTGTTAAAAAAATGTGACTGGTAACACATAGCTTTACCAATGACAAAGCTTGCTCGGTGCGTGGGTGGCTATAAAATGCTAATTTTGATGCTTTTTTTCACGTTCATACTCACTTGGGAAGAGCAAGAAAAGGCACTCACCGTGTGTTTGCATCCGTTTCATACGGTGGGTTGCGAAATTTGCTTAAAACTCCTTCAGGTCTCTTGATGATAGGCACTCTTAACTCTTACATTCTTCTCCTGAAAAAAAAAAAAAGATGCTAACATTTAATCTAATTTGTACATGTGCTGACAAATCACTGTGAAATACTAAACGCAGTGACTAACTGCTATCATGTTGGAGCGCAAGGTGCCAGCAGCAAAACAATGCAAATGAAAACCATTATTTCCTCCTCACTCTGTATCACCTGAGAAGGCTTGTGTCTGGAGCCAAAGGGCACTGTGCTTTTGCAAGCATGTGTGTGGCGACTTCAGTTGTGTTTTGTAACAATGCATTCCTTTCTGAGTCATTCTTTTAAAATTTAATTTCAATTTCCTTAAAAATCCTCCTTGCAATTTACAAGATCCCTGCAACCCTGGTCATTTGAGGTGTTTGGGTAAAAGTTTCAGTGTTCTGTTGACGCTAATTTGTGTTATTTGTCATTTGGGGGAGGGGAGAGTAACTAATTGGCAATAATCCTCAATTAATGTTTGTCCAGAAGAACCAATATGGGTGACGGTGACACTTGGGAGAGATATTTCACCTCTGCAGGGGACTATATGACATTTTACTGATGAAAAGCTTCTTGAAGTGAAATCCTCACATCTCTCATTTTTAACAGTAGATACTGTGAAACAAAACAGATTATTGTAGACTAGGATATTTTGTCATCCATAATTTAGGAATTCTCTATAATTTAGGTTTTCCTGGACTGAGAGATAAAAGCAGTAAGGGCATCATTCTAATCTGAATAATTTATTATAAAATAGATCTTTAGCTTATCAATCGAATGCATTTCTGATGAGAACATAGATTCCTGGTGTCCTGTGTTGCTAAATAATACAGATCCTTATCCTTTGCAAAATCACATAGGCAGTTGGTAAGACTGACAATATTTTGCAGGGCAAGATGATTTTTTCTTTGCCCGCATGGAAACGGTACCCGTCTCCACAGCGGTGGCCTCGGGGTTCCAGGGACCGCGCTGCCAGGGGTCTGTGATCTGGGCTGCATCGGCTCCTGTACACGACGAGGCTGGGCCCCAGGGTCCCAGCAGATCGCAGGGAGACAGACTGACGCCTGGAAGCAGATCAGAGCAGGTGTCAGCAGCAGCGCGCCGCGGCCTGGACACGCACAGCGGTAACCTCCCACGCACCGTCCCAGCAACGCGGCTTCCGGCTGGGGGGCCCTGGGGAGCAGCTGGGAAAGATATTACGATGTAAGCGGGAACACTAATTAACCGAGTGCAATGAATCCTTACCGGTCAGCTAAATTCTGAATTATGCACATCATGTTCGATAGTTTTATTTTTATCTCTGGCATATTTTTTTTAATGCCTGTAAATGAGAAACAATTTTTTTTTTATTTTTATATTTTTGCTGCCATTCTGGCTTTAAGCGAATGAACGGATGGCATTAGTTTGAAGGAGGCTATGTATCCGTCTTTTCTGTTTTCTTAAAGGAAAATTATCCACTCATCTAAAAGGTTTTTAAATCTTTAATGTACAGATTTGAAACCATATGTAAGATGCTTTAAAATCTCTTTCATCTATTGCTCTCTCTATCCGTGAAGGCAGGAGAGCAGGCCTGTTTTTATTGATTCTTGATGGTAGTAAAAGCTTAATTTTCAAAAGCATTATTCACTGAGAATCTAAGTAATATTGGCATTGCTTGGCCCGTCGTCAGAATCTGTGCGTAATCGAAGGGCATTTAAAAATCAATAGGAGAAACAATGCTTGCGAGGTTATTTTTATCAAATTTCTTTAAGCCGTGGTAGAAAATAAAATCTTGATCAATATGACAGTAAAGCCACTGAAACCTATTCGTTCATAATGCAAAACATCTGGCTGAACATTTCACCCTGTTGTTAATGGAGAAAAGATTTGGTGTTTTGCCCCGCCCTCTCCGAGTCCCTCCCGTTTAATTAAGGGGTTTGTGAGTGTGCGCAGCAGCGTCACACTTTGAGTCTGAGAAAGGGACTGCAATAAACACTTCCATAAAGATCACCAAAGGCTCGGGACGACCTCAGCGCACCAGGTCCTGTGGCCATCTCTGCAGTGGGCAGTCGCCAGGCTTGCCTTGAGGAGCATGGGCCACGTGAAGGTCACTGATGCAGGAACTCGTGATGGGAGTGTCCTTCATTCCAGCTGTTGATCTCCAAGCCGATGCTTTGGCCACAGCTTTAAAAGTTATCCTTCTCCTCCCACAAGCGGCCATGTCTGGGTGCTGTGGTACCGGAGAGGACCAGGACCCCTGCTCTGTCGTACTTGGGGATACTTAGTCCAAGGCGGTGACGTGCTGGACTCTACCCTCAGGAGGTCAGACATTCTCTAAGTCCTCAAAGCCAAGGAGGCTGAGGCCCCTGAGACAGAAACGCAAGTTCGTATCTGGAACACGCTTCAAATCCGAGTCACAATGAATTGTCCCTTCTAGGGTGAAAAAGGCCTGATATTATCCTCTCGATGTCAGTGGGAGTTTGGTTTCCCCGGGGAATAGTGTCCCGGAAGGGACAACCTTGGATTCAATAGCTGGACATTCACCAATGGCAGGGACTCGGTCGACCTTCGTAAGTGGGCGCACAGCTGACGTGCGCCTCTGATGGCCCCGTGGCCAGTGAGGTGATTTCTGCATCCACAAGGCCACTAGGGAAGTCCCAGGGTGGGTGACGGCGGCTTGGCTGGCGTCCACTGGCCAGTTCCCACTCTCTAGTGGCCTTCATCATGCCACACAAAGACATTTGCACTCTGCTCACTGCCATGTGTCCGTCCATGCACCTTGTTCAAGAGAGAGGTGGTTTTGTTGCCTTTTAAGCAACAAATGTTGGTGAAAAACTAGATTTTTACATGTGCAAAAAATGAACATTGATATCTAAATATCATGGCTACTAAAACTAACTCAAAGAAAAAAAAAAAATATATATATATATATATATATATATATATATATATATATATAAATATATATTATACCCACATAAAGAAACTTAGATTATAACCCTATATGCCTAACCTCAGGTTAGGCAAATACATTTGAGATAAAACACCCAAAGCCTAATCTTAAATGGAAATGATACAGTAAATTGGACTTCATCAAACCTAAAAATCTGTGCTCTTCAAAGGGTACTATTAAAAGAAGGAAAAGACCTGCTTGAGATTGGAAGAAAAATTTGCAAACTGCGTATGTGATTAAAAATGCTTGTTTCTGTAATGTATAAAACTCAGTCAGAAGAAAGCAAAGTCTCCAATTAAAAAACAGGCAAGGAATTCGAACAGATATCTTATCAAAGACGTACGATAGAAAATGGCACGTAAAAAATATGTCTCAACATCATTAATCATTAAAGAAATGAGGATCAGAACAACAGTGAGGCAGTGAGAAATCTGCATGAGAACAGCCAGAATTAAAGATGGCCCACGCCAAATGCTGGTGTGGATTTGAAGCAACCAAAGTCCCTATACTGCTGGTGAGAATGTAAAACGTGAGGACCTCTTTGGAAAAGTTTGTCAATTTCTTAAAAAGGTAAGTACCCGCCTACCGTGGTCTGACCACTCAGCTCATGATCCCAAGAACCACGAAAGCCCATCTCATGAAAGACCAGTGGACTGATGCCAAATATAGCCTTATGCACAAAGCCAAACCTGGACGCAGGCTAACCAAGCGCCAGCGAGTCAGTGCATAAACAGATGACGGGACACCTAGCTGATGGGAGACTGCTCAGAAATGAAAATGAAGGCTCATCACACCCAACATGAATCTATCCTAAAAAAAAAAAAAAAAAAAGATGCTCCATCTAAGGAAAAAGACAAAGAATGAGAGCTTTGTGATTTCATTTAGATACAACCTTTAAGCTAGAAGATAACCTTTTGATGTAGATTTAGTTTTGGGGAGAGGAGCAGGGAGAGAGGGCAGGGAGGGAGAACAGCCAGGGGCGTGAGGAAACATTTATGGGTGTGGAAGATGTTCATTTGCTTGATTACACTCATGCTTTCATCGGTGCGTGTGTGTGCACGCACACGTGCATGTGCGTGTCAAAGCTTATCACACCACAGACCTTAAATATGTGTAGTGTATTGTATGGATTGTACCTCGGTAAAGTTGTTCAAAAGGAAAATAAATCAGAAACCAAGACAAACAGCCTCTGTATGTATCACCTTATTTTTAAAAAGACTTACCGATTCTTGGCAACCGCCGATAACATTACTGTCTCAGTAAGTTTGCCTTTTCCAGAATATCTTTGAGCTGGAAGCAGACAGTGTAATATAGCATTCTTAGACTGGCTTCTTTACTCGGTAATACACATTTAAGGTTCTTCCATTTCTTTTCGTGGCTTGATAGTTCATTTCTTTTTGGCATTGAATGAAATCCATCATCTGGATATCAGGTAGTGTGAGTACCTTCTATTAACAAGATAATCCTAATTCTTTCTTCGTGTCCCTTATATGATTACTGTCATTCATTTCACTTCTACATTAGCATATACATATTATATATGATGTATACATAAGTATCCACAATCAAATGCTTTGTTGCCATTAGTATTTAGAACAAACATAGATCAATTATGAACAAGAAAAATAAAAGTTTTGCTTTATCTTCTCTTTGTCCTTCTTTGCTGCTTTTCCTTGTTATAGATCCAGGTTTTTGAACTACATTATTTTCCTTCTCTTGAAAGAACATCTTATAACATTCCTTGCAAGGCAAGTCTATTGGCAACACATTTTCTCATTATTTGTTTGTCCGATCAATCCTTCGTTTCTCCTGCAGTTGTGAAGGATGAATTTGCAGGGTACAGGATCTAGGGTGATTTATTTGTTTATTTTTTCTCTTAGCACTTTATTTCACTCTGCTCTCTTCCTGCTTCATGTTGTCTAAGCAGATCTTAGATGTAATTCTTATCTCAGTTCCTTTATAAGGAAGGTGTTTTTTTCCTTCTGGTTTCTTTGAAGGTTTTTTTTTCCCCTCTATCTTTGATTTTCTGCAATTTGAAATGATATGCCTTGGCGTCATTTGGCATTTATCCTGTGTGATGTTCTCTGAGCTTCCTGGATCTGGGCTTGGTGTCCAACGTTAATTTAGAAGAACTTCTCAGTTACTACTGCTTCAAATATTTCTTCTGTTCCTCTTCCTCAGTCCTCTTTTTGGTTTTCCCATTTTGCGTATATTATACCTTTTGTTATTATTTCACAGTCCTTTGATATTCTGGGGATTTTTCTCAGACTTCATTCTCTTTGCTTTTCAGTTTTTGAGAGTTCTATCGATATATCCTCTAGCTCAGAGATCCTTTCCTCAGCCACATCCAGTTTCCTGAGAAGCCCATCAAAGGCGGTTTTCATTTCTGTCTCAATGGTTTTGATCTCAAGCATTTCTTTCTGGTTCGTTGGAATATCCATCTCTCTTCTTCCTTCGCCCATCTGTTCTTGCATGGTGGCTACTTTATCCATTAAAGCCATTTGCATATGCCTTCAACATCTAATTTGAGAACTGCATCTAATTTTGAGAGATTCACATTAACTGATTTTTCCAATACATTTTTACTTGGTTTTCATGGACACAATGATATCTTCTTGCATTCGTGGTTAATAAGCTTATGAAATATTTAATGCAGTTTTGTACTAACAGAGTCAGCTGACATAATCAGGTGTTAAACAAACACAGCCGAATCCCAGTGAGCGTGTAACTGAGCTGCTCGGTTCAGGAGTATATTCTTGTATCGTCATCTACCTGCTCTGGGACATTTATCTTCCTTGAGCATCGGTAAGCATATTTTACACAAACCGAAGAAAAACCAGCAGGTAATTAAATAGACAATAATTAAGAAATATTCTATTATACTATGGTTTGCAGTCTCAATAAATACAGACTTAATATCAGCATTAAACATTTGGCTCAGCTTTTATGGTGTGACAATTGCTTCAATTGTTCATTCATCATTTTCACCTTTTGCTTTGTAACATAAAAACGAATATAACCCAGACTCAAGGAAAAAATCAGGGCCTTCTTAACACAGATGCATTTCATAGTTACTTTTCACAACAGACATCTAGTCACCGAAAAAAATATCTGTACGATCACACTATGAATTTGAAATTAGGGCTACATGACATCCCACAATCTCATCATTGACATCATGACATCTCAACTCCTAAAAAAGAATCACATGTATTAGACTAAATCACATGTAGTACACGAATCACTTCCTGAATCTCTTTATTCCTTAAACATATAGCTATGCTTTGCACACTAATGTCTGATTAATGGTTGATCTCATTAAAAGATTTTACCATGTTCGAAAGGAGCAAAAATAATAATAATAATAATAAATTTACCAGTACTATTAATATGAAAATGCACTTTGCAGTGCTTTTTTTACCATTTCCAGTTTTCCAGTAAAACAGTTGCCAGGGGAACCTCACGCTAAACAAAAGTGCTGTCAAATGTCATCACTGAAGCGAGCTCACATGACCCGGGGGACTCTTCCGTTGGAGGCCCTATTCATTATTTTCTAAATCTAAAGCTACCATTTTCCAGGGTTTCTTTTGAGTACTGACATAAAAAGAAACAATTGTAATTTGTAAGAGTGTCCATGGAAAATGCTATTCCCCCGCCCAAAAAAAAATTGCTGTCTTCACAGAAAAGGAAGATTACAGTGCATCTCCTATCATTCCCTCAAGAACCGGAAAATATTAGCGGATGCTTTCAGAAGGAGAGACACCATTTTGAAACAGTTGAAGTTACCTCTTTTCTAACTATGGGAAGGGATCGCCTTTTGATGTCTAGCAAAGGAAACGACCGAAGATAGGAGATATGTTCTATTCTCATTTCGTGGCTCGCTCCTGTGGCCTGACTTGTTTCAGAGAAAAATGCTGAGTCCTCTGCAAAGTGTGAACTATCCCACTAGTAAGAACACAAAGCCTCAAAGCATCCCACATGGTCCTAGAGAAGAGCCTGGGACAAAAGGAAAAAGAGAGTCAAGTAAGAGCATATCATTGATGTCTTTGATTAATTGTTCTGCAACTTCCAAATTGGACTTGTAATTGGAGGAAGGATCAAGCTGACTGAGGCATTTTGGGGGTGTCGTTAGAACTGAAGGCGAATTCAGAGTGCAGGTTTTCGGGTTCATTTTTTCTGTCGCTTTATCTAAATGTTTATAAACGTTACTTTTTTTTAGTATAATTTTTTAAACCTTAAATAGAGATAATACTTGCTCTGGACAGTAATCTCATTTGGAAATGATATATCTCTAAGCTAGAAACAAGTAAATGTTTAATAACTGCGATTTTAGCATCATTGCTAAATAGATGCGATTTTAGCATCATTGCTAAAATTGATATTAGGTAGATGATGGATTCGTTAAAATAGCCTCTAATTTTGAATTGAATAATTACCAAAATGCACTTGTTTAAGCAATGAGATGACCCTAGTAACTTATGTGACTTGGCTGTTCTGTCACAAAGTACTTTAAGTCATTACCCATAAAACTCCTGAGTGATTTCTTGTAATTCAATGATGTCTCTGTGGCAATGTGAATATAATGACACAGAATCAGTTCATTAAGATATACTTCAGATCATCTCTCTTTATTACTTGTAATAAAAAATTTTAGTGCGGAAAATCTTCAGATCGTAGAAAATCATAGGGACACCAGAATGATTTTTCTGCCATCAGGCTAACTCCTTAGTCCCATCATTACCTGGTCTACAGATAGGTCACTATTAGCTCAAATATTAAATAGTCATATCCAGCAAGCAGCACAGAGAGAGAATTCCCAGTCTTTTCTGCATAGTACTTGAAAATGAGGAATTTGTTAAACTTTTGGGCATGGTAGGATCATTTTAAAGGTAGAAGATTGCAAAAACTAAAGAATATGAGAATTGGGGGTGATGAGAATCATTCTTCAGAAAGCAGTCATAAACTATGACAAAATAAAAATAATAAAATAAAATAAAATAAAATAAAATAAAATAAAATAAAATAAAATAAAATAAAATAAAATAAAATAAAATAAAATAAAAAAGGTATACGAGGCGAGGCAACCAGGACATACTGCAATGAGAGGATACGTCAGCTCTTGCCCATCACCTTGACACATCTAAATTCAAACAATACTAAAGATAAAACTAGAAGTCAATTCTTTCTTCTGAGTCTTGAAAATAGACATAGATATTTAAAAGTGAAACACTTATATTATAATGTTCTTCATAGTTTTAAATTGAACTGTAAATGTAAATAAAATTTCACCACATAGTACCTTGAGAACACTTTATTCTATAATAAATCTTTTTGTTATTAAATAATATCCAGCTATAAATAGTAATTATAGAAAACCAAGTCAAACAAAATGGTTGATATATTAGTGTGCATTTTTCCAGTTTCAATTTCATTGATAAATAAAATTTTCGATACTGCATTCTTAATCCTAAAAAGATCTGTAAAGTGACCCTGCTAGCAACAGCAGTGATTTGCACTGTCTTCATTGGTCTCCTCTGTGGATTAATTGCTAGCAAAAAAAGAAAAAAAAAAAGAAAGACAAAAGAAAAAAAGAAAAAACACTTTTAACTGGAAGCTGCGGTTCCACTACTGCTAATGACCAGTGAGTCCACCTTCTGTGTTCTCAACAGAATTATGTTCTAAAATGGACAATTGTTTAAAATTCTCAGCATGATTTCACACATTTTCATATAGTTTAAAACTTGAATTTATTTGCATATAATAATATTTTCCCAGGTAAGAGGCATAATATTATGCAATCTGCACTAAGCTCTGTAAACACTTCAAGTAAGTCTCCAATTTTCTTTTGAAATGCCTTCTTTTTCTTTACACTGAGTTAAATGGGAATTCATTTTTCCTAATAATTATTCTATTTATCCCCAGAGCCTTTGAAAAGCAAGTAGAAATTACTCAGTATTTCATTTCATTTGAGATCTTTAAAATATAACATTAGATATAAAATTAATGATTTAAGACCTTCAATAGTTTTTATTTTTAATAAACCTTGCCACATTTACTCATCTACATAGGAGCTGTCAGTTATGATTCCAAAGTAAAACTGTGACTTATGAAACAATTTTTAAAAGAGGAAAAGTATAAATGCACAACCAAGGAAAAAAAATTCAATTCTTTTATTCTTGCTTTTATAAATAAGCTTTTCTCTGCCCCTGGCCCAGCTAAGGCATTTGTACATTAGAAAGTACAAATTAGAACGAGCAAAACTAGATGAAAAAATAAAATGTAATAAAAATAGTATCATAACCCACACATAAATTTATTTAAATATATGTGACTTTAGTCAACATAATGGAGTTTAAATAATATTTATTTAACTATTACTTAGGTTGATAAGTATTCTTATGTAAAACAGCTTTCCATGGAACTCTAATGATCAAACTAATGTTTGTTAAGATATCGTCTTATTCTCAAGATTTAATCAGAGTCTCAATCCTTGGGTTCCAGGGTATTCTCATTTGTGGGTGAACAAACTCTAAGTCTTATAGTAGTTGAATCACCGTTCTTCTACCTATTAGCTGTAGAGTTTGGGAAAATACCTTCTCTGTGCCATAGTGTTTTTCTTTTTTTTTTTTTTTTTTGTTTTGTTTTGTCTAAAATCTAGCTCTTGTTTATTCTGGAGATAAATTAGTTAGTAACATGAATTTCTGGAACTGTAATTGAGAAGTAGTAAACCTTTACTCTAAAACATTATAATGGTGTTTTTAGCTAAATCTGAGGGCCCGTCTGAGATTATTAACTGAAAAGAAATGACTGAAAACATAAATCATGGTAAATTATAGTGGGAAGAAGAAGTCCAGAATGTGTACACCAATTCATACTGTGAAGAGCAGCAAAGAGCTTTGCCTGTTGCTAAACATTCTGTCCAAATTTTATGTATGTTCAATATCATAAGGAAAACCTTTTTTATTTTTAATTGCATTTATTGATTTGATAAACATGTCAAACAATTTGTAGAGAGGATTATTTGACATGCATTCCTTTTTCTTGTCATTCTGACTTTTTTCTATTGACATCTATACTTTTTGCATGATTGGTAAGCTACGTCACTATCTACATCTATCTACCTCTCGAATTTTTAAAAGCTAAGGATGCCTTATCTGCTGCGGCACTGGGATTCCTCTTGCCCCATTTTTTAGCTTCTCTTTCAAAATTTATGATGTGTGCTGGCATATAGAACTACCTAATTATGACTGGGTTGACGGCATTGCTCCTCTATTATTCTGCCTTTGTCACTTTTGTCTACTTTCGTCACCGTGCTTATTAAACATACTCCAACCAAAAATTACATACACATTCATCTGTACCCATTTCTGATTAATGTTGGTTTGACTTCTCTTTTATTAAAAAATTTATATGGCATCTATTATGTTGAGTATTTTGAAAGGGGTAATATATTCTTATACGATTTTTAATAAAGCACTAGCCAGTGGTCTAATCACTTTGTATAGAATAAACTACGGAGAACTCTATTAAAATAATGAAATAACAAGGTCAAAGAATTATTTTGTAATCATGCTTAATTATTAGGGAATATGTTACTATGTCGATATTAATATAGTAACTATTTTAAAAAATATATTCACGTATTGAATATTTCAAAACGTGTCTTCTTATTGCTAGATAATGAAAGGTGTGTAAGGTATTTATTGCAGTCATATGGGTAAAACATGTGGATTTCATAGGCCTTCGTCTTTCTTCTCCGAATCCTGTGTGCGTGTGAGTCTCTGAGGGGTCCCTGCTTCCTTCTCCCACCCTCCATCATTCTCCCCTGTGCCCCAGAGAGCAGAGGTAGGACATATCTCTTGTCACTTTTACACGGGGCCCCTTTTCTGCTCCCTATCACTCGTCCGGCCATGTCTCTGTGGCAGACAGCATCTAGGTGTGGATTCTCACTCTGTGTGCTCAGAACAGTCCAAGGAGGGTAGCGTTATCATCTTCAACTCAGAGACAAGGAACCTGCTTTTTGTTAGAGGTTTTAACTTGCTCGACTCCCACACAGTAGGTAAGCAGGTGAATCACCTGGGTCAGACTCCATGGACGTATATGTTCTTCACTTCTCTGTCCATGGAATGACAGCTGAAAGGGGCCACCTGGTCACGCCCTTGCCCCATGCCACACAAGCCCATCGTCCTAGCCGAATGAAGGTCATGGCACATGCGTGGGCCTCTGAGCCAGCTCAGGGACTCGGTGTCTCAGCGAGGACAGCATAGCCATGTGTGGAAAGGACAAAAACTCGGGAGACAAAACCTAGTGATGAAACTGAGCTCTGAAAAACATTCCGATTAACAAAATGTATGAAAATTATAGCTTAATAAAGAGATGTCCAAAATACAAAAAAAAATAATAATTGTATTTTGAAATAACAGAAAATAGAGCTAGATAAATATTAAAAACTTAAGTTTACATCTATAGGTAAATACCAGTATCTATTTTGATAATATGTACTAAAGCCTTAACATGCTTTTTGTATGCATATCACTGATGACCGTGGTCCTGATTTTAAATAGCACAGGATATTAGAAATGATCACCTTTATCCACAGTTCCTATACTATTCATTCATATACTCCACAAATGCTTTATTCCACGAAATCATGTATTTCTATAAAATTACTAATTTAAAAAACTGAAGTTTGATAAAGATTAGATCATGCAAAAATATTTCCTGTAGAATAGACTATTTTTTAAAACATTGATGCATCTGTAGTCTTAAGTTTCAAGTAAGAAACTAAGTGCAAAATATCAAAAAATACCTCTCGTAACCATTCCGTCTGATTCTGAGTCTAGCTAAGACTTAATATAAATTCCAAACACATACTCTTTAACCACATGAAATATAGTTAACACATTTATTCTTTATTGTATTTATTTCAGAGGGTAGTCATGAATTTTTCCAAATGTTTAGAGTTGTCTAAAGGAAATACAGTCTTTAAAAAGGGTTTATTTTTCAAGCTATTGTTATTTCAAGTGAGTTAAATGCCAATTTGAGGGAAGAAAATATAGCTATAAATATGGAAAGGCATATAAAATAGTACTTGAAAGCAAGATGAACTATATTAAGTCCAAAATATTATCCATTTTATTCTTTTGAATATTTTTCCAAATATGATTTGTTCAAAGATTATTTTCTTGTTGAAACTCAATTTCTATTTAGACAGAGAGAAAGCTCTTATGGGGAATACAATACAGCACAATTGCTTCAAATTATACCAGCTCATATATTGGTATTTTGCTGGGGAAAAATCAATGGCAGCAACCGACTCTTTACAATAGTTTCATTAAAAATCACCTCTGTGGTCTGATATTTTCTTTCAGAAGTCAAAGGAAGAGAACACTTACTTTGTTTATGCCATTTGACCAACTACCAGCTTCAATTAAAATTCTTAGCTGGATACGTTGACTGTGAAGGAGAAGAAATCAAAATATATTCCTTATCCTGCGCTAAGCCCCTAGCTGGGATGACTGGAATTACTTAGCTGTCATAATAGTTGGCACACTTAGATCCTGATAGCATTGTCTTTGTGGCATATGAAAAATTCAGCAAAGTCATATAAAGCTTACTTTATGTAATTGTTGGTTGAAATAAATAGTAGTGAGGAAGATATTTGCTCTTAGGCCTTTTTTTTCCGAGAAGTGTCAAATATCTCGGTTTTTATTCTCTAAATGGAGACTTTGAGTTATTTAGTCATTCAAAAACATTTCTCCTCTGCCGGGCAGTGGTAAAACCAGGTTGAATTAAACTCGGGGGGAGGGAAGGAAGGAAGGAAGGAAGGAAGGAAGGAAGGAAGGAAGGAAGGAAGGAAGGAAGGAAGGAAGGAAGGAAGGGCGAGCCACATAATTTATATTATACATGCCCACTGTGCTATGACATATAAGACGAAGCCCTCAGCAACATCACAGTGTACCTAAGCACATAAGCCTACAATCAAAACACTTATGTTATAAAAATTATTTGATAAGTACATATCATTAAACTAGAAGACAGCTTAACCACAAATGCATTCAGCATGGCCTCCTTCTGCCTAGCCCAGGACAGAGAAGCTGACTCCACCTGAATTCAGTTAACCCTTTGTGTTTCATATCCATTCCAGTCTGATTCTTCGTTCCCAAACAGAACTCCACAGAGCAGGTGACAGAACTGTCCGTTTTCCAAAAACAGGATGCTTTTCTCTGTAATATACCCTATCTTCTTTCCAATAGCTTTCCACACACACAAAGAAGGACACACTATTTTGCGTTTTACAAAACACTTCACTTCGTTTTATTCATATATATTTCAATAAAAACATTCTATTTAATAAAAATATTCATCCTTTCTTAATTAAAAGCATATATTGTGTAAAAACATAAAATATATAAAATACATATTTGACACCTAAGAATATTGCTAATGCCCCAAAGTACTAAAAGGTAAACTTGCTCATAGTTGGAGGATCAAACTTCACCGAACACATTCTAATTTCTGATTTTGAAGTTACAACTCAATTCTCTATTATTTTTCTTAAATGTACAATAGAAGATAAAAGAACCTCCAAGAAAAGCCAGGGTATTAGGTAAACCATAGTGCCACATCATAAATTCCCTTAAACTATAATCTTCTAGTAAAAGATATAATTTTACAAAAAAAATTATAATTCCGTGTTCATTTCCATTTTAGTAAATGTATTTGAACCTGGGAATGGCTAGCTATTTCATAGAAGTGGTGGCTAAGCTGTTGAGTAAAATTCACATGAGTCCTATGAGATACATAATGCCAAGTTCATTAACAGACAATGACAATCTCTAAGAATCTCAATACGTTGCCTGAGGTCCTGCAGCTCCTTTGTGGTAGAGAGTAAACCTAAACCTTTACATTGTGACTGCATTTATATTCTTCCCTGTATAACAGTGATTCTGAAACTGGCTTCTAAGAATGTGCTAGTGCTCATTGTTCTCAATGAGAATTGTTTTTTTAATTTTATACTTCCATTGTTTTCAGTTCTATTGAGCTATCATGGACATACAGTCAATTATAAGATATACCCAAGAGATATACCGAAGTTTAAGATATACCAAAAAGATTTCATTTCGATTATACTATAACACTTATTGATAAGCATATTCTGGCACTGGGAATGCCCATCTTATCCCTGAGATGTGGTCTAGCACTTGACTTTGAGGCTGTGCATATGATCACAGTGGAGTGAGCTGATTCTGCGTCACATACCTGAGCAAAGCTGAAAACAGCAGAACTGGGTCCAGGGTCAAAGTGAGACCTTCCAAGCAAGATCAAGGGCATGTGATGTGAAATCAGTAGCAGAGGAAAGAAGGACATTCACTCACCATATGACACAGTTCTAAAAGAACGTTGTGTGTTTGAATAGTAACTCCTTTTTTATCGCTGCGTAGTATTTCATTGCATGTTTATACCACACTCTATCCATTCATAATCACGGACGCTCGGATTGTGTCTGGTTTGGGCTCATTACAGATAAAGCGTCTCTGACCACTGATAAACAAATCGTGGTGTGGAAATGATGCTTTGGTCACATCTAAATGCCCTTTTTACCTCTGCAGTATGCTTGGGAGAAAGGAATTTTTTTTCCCCCAAGAATGTGATCATCCTTTATGCTTTTGGTCTCATTTTCCTTGAGAAAGCCCTTCCATTCTGGGGTCATGCTTCTGGAGGGTTCCCAAATGCTAAGTAGGAGACCCCCAGACGCTAGAGACACGCCATGTGTACAATTTCTTTTCAACCCCTCCCCCCGCCGTGAATATACTATTCTAAAAAAATATATAAATGACCAAAAAAAAAGAAAAGAAAAAAGGAAAAAGAAAAAGAAAAACTCTTTTAAGATACTCTGTTTCTATGTAAGACATGTTTGCCTCAGTAGGCTGTAGGAACCACACCAAGGGTCCAGCTGACAAGGACACTTCTGTGCAGCATCCCTGAGGGCAGGGACTGCAGGGTCAGCTACCCATTTGAAGGGGGCAGAACAGGAATATGGGGGGAAACGCTGTGAAATGTCATTTAGCGATTTTTGAGTAGAAGTTCTAAGAATGGCCTTGGTACCTAGTTTTACACAGATACATTCCACGGGAGCAGTTTAAGGGAACTAATAATAATGAGTCAGAGAGGTTTCTTTTTTCTTTTAGAAACGGTTTATAATTTAGCTCTGTCTGTATACATACATGTGTATGTTAGCCTTGCATATATTTCATAGGTCTCTGTCATTTTAAAGTATTATGAGGATTCCTCAATGATTGTAGCCTCCATTCTTAAAACTATAATTTTTTTAACTTTTAAAAATTAACTAATTAATTTTTATGATGGCATTGGTTAGTGAAATCCAATACGTTTCAGCTGTACATTTTAACATAAGACATATATATATATATATATATATATATATATATATATATATATATATATATTGCATTGTGTGTTCACCTCCCATAGTTAGATTTCTTTCTGTCACCACATATTTGACCCTTTCTACCCCATCTACCTCCCCACTCCTCCACTCAGGTAACTACTAGTCCATTATCCTTGTCCAGGAGTCTCTGTTTGTTTATCCTGTACATTTGGTGCTTTTAGGTTTATATCCCACATATAAGTGACATCATGTGACTTTCAACTTTTTAGTCTGGCTTATTTCACTTAGCATGACTACCTTGAGGTCCATCCATGTTGTCACAAAGGCAATATTTCATCTCTTCTTACGGCTGAGTCATATTCCATTGTATATATGTGCCACAGCTTCTTTAGCCAGTCATCTATCGTAGGACACTTTGGTTGCTTCCATGTCCTGGCCACTGTGAATAGTGCTGCTTTGAACATTGGTGTGCAAATATCTTTTCAGATATGGGTTTTCAAGTTTTGGGGGTAAATACCCAGTAGAGGGATTGCTGGATCATATGGTAGATCAGTTCTTAGTTTTTTGAGACACCTCCATACTGTTTTCCATAGTGGCTGTACCAATTTGCAGTCCCACCAGCAGTGGATGAGGGTTCCTTTTTCTCCATTCTTAAGCAAGGCTTTGGTTAGTCAAGGAAATTATAATTCTGACCAGGCAGCCATGATGGTGGACGTACCAGAGGTCAAAGTCAAAGCAAAGGTCATGCTTGAAGCACTTAACAGTGGGAACAGTATTAGTCAGGACAGTTCAGACCAGGCTGTGCTCACAACAATTGGGGAGACCATACTGGTGAACCCCCCTGAGCACCAGCCCTGCCGCAGGCTGGTTACACAGAGTAACAAACACAAGTGTATGACACATTCTCCTCCACGCTGTAACCCGCAGAGCTCAGCAGAGCCGGTCAGTGTTTGCCATGATTACGTTAGCCGATTAGCCCTCAGAGATGCTGTCCCATCAGAAGCTCGTCCTCACGAGTCCTCAGTTCTAGTGTGTCCATCATTGTGTCTGTCGCTTCCTCCCCTGGGCTGGTCCCAGATTAAGTGATCATGTTTGAAAGCAGGATACATTTATTTTTTTCATCTCTCAAGCTTTTCATGTCTACTTTCACGAGTCTATTATGGGGCTTAGAAATTGTGTCTGGTACCTACATTCACTAGGAAACCGAGGGCAGAAAAAAATGATTTTGAACGCTTAAATAAATGATAAGGTAATTTGGAACTGGGAATTGGTCCTTACGAAAGCAAAATGTTTTACCTTGGATACTGTCCTCCTTTCGTCTTATCCAGATTTCAATTTTCAGAGAGTTTTAAGCTTTCAGCTTTCCTCCGACGTTCCGTGTCCCTTTATCCCCACCTCTCATGGCGGTGCTGAGATGCATAAAAGTTGCCTTATGTCAGCTCAAGATCTTTCAAAAGAACAGTTATCACATTTTTTCAACAGCTCAGGTAGATGGAATTTGCTTTTCTCACACTGCCTTTTTTTTTTTTTTTGAAAGGTACATTTTTGCCAACTGTAAATGGAACTCAGACCCCTGGGACTTTCAGCTCATTTCTAGGATTGTAATCTACATTACTCAGTGTGTCTGAATCATGCACAAAATCATTTCCTCTGCAGCTCACGATATCCAAGGGACTCCACACCTGAGCCAAGAGACAAGATGATTGCCAGGAACAGAGAAATATCTTCATACTTTATTACCCTTATTCTTTCCTTTGTATTAGTTGTGTGCGGTCCCACAGCCTTAGATAATTTTCAGTACCTCAGAATATATGGGACCTTTTTAATGATTTTCTTTACAAAATATATTTCAAAACTTCACTAAGAGCAAACCTGAGGTTTTTCATCTCAATTTTACACAGAAAACCTTCAGAATGTGTTAACGATATCATTTTTTTATTTCATCCACCGTGTTTGGCAATGCTTTACATTATTGATATTTTCAAAATTTACACATTTAAAATGCCTTTCATTAAAACCGTGTGAAGAGGAGCAGAATGTGCCACACCTAAATTCACCTCTTTGGCATGGGATTATTTCAGGTTTATCGATTTTAAGAAAAAGCAGATGCTGGAAAAACTTTAAAGACTAAGTGGAAATTAACCTTTCAGGGAGAGAAATTAACATTTATAAAGCAAAGCTCCATTTGTAAGTGTCTCTTCCTCTACTCATACAAGAGGTGATGGACTAAAGCTCTAGAAACTTGTCAATGGTTAAGGTAACTGACTGAAATCTGCCCGATAAACTTCCCCTTGTTTACTGAATTTTTCCTGAGCACCTCCCGTAACTGGCACCTGCCACACTGTTCTCTGTCTTTAGCAGAGATGGCATTTAAGGGGGTGGCTTGGGCCATTTCAGGCAGTTGCTCAGTTTTCCTGCGTCTCTCCCATGTACACGTGTTATTAGTCTTCTGTTTATTTTTCTCAGCCAACAGCCTAGAAGGGTTGAAGGGACATCATTTTTCCTCCCCTGCACATCACAAACAAGCCTTGGCATTAACAGGGTCATCGGCAGGCTTAGAGAAGCAGGTATCTCCACAGTCACCCTCCTCCATCATATCAACAAACACTGGCAAAAATTGTTTAAAGAAACATTTTCACAATTAATCGAAGACTTGCAACAGCAGAAAACTTGGCTCCCACCATCTGCCGACCCCTTACTTCTTTGTACACTTCCAGGAAAAGTGTAGAAATACCGCAATTGTCCACCTGAACCCTTGAGAAGGAAGTTTACAACCTGTAGGACAGTGCTGGCCTAAGTTTTTTTGTTTTGTTTTGTTTTGTTTTGTTTTGTGTGTAGTCTTAGAGATTCCACTCATTTACGAAGTTAGTTATTTGAGCAGCTTCTTCTCCCACACTCGTCAGTGAGGTTGTTTCATACATTTTTAATCCAGAAAAATCATTTTGACACATTCTGTATTCCATCGTGGCATTCTCTAACCCGCTAAATGTTTTTTGTTAATATTATTATTCGTCTATATTAAGGTTCATTGTTTTTCTCTATAAAGTTCTATGGGTTATGACGAATGCACAGTGGCATGTATCCATCATCATATTAGCCTACAGAATACTTCCATCACTCTGTAAAAATTCCGTATTTTGTATACTCTGCACCATGCTCCCCACCCGCTGGATCTGTTATACCTATTGACTTTTTTTTACCGTCTCTACAGTTCTGTGTTTTCCAGAATGTCATGGAAATGATGTGTAGCCTTTTCAGACTGGCTTCTTTCCCTTAACAACAGGCATTTAAGATGAATCCACACCCGTCCGTGGCTTGGCAGCTCCTCCCTTCTCGCCCTTTATCTTATGGGTGCTCTAGAGTTTGTCCATCCACTAGCCAATTGGAGAACATCTTGGTTGCTTCTGGTTTTTGTCAGTTATGAATGAAACTACTACAAACATGTGCACAGAGTCTGTTGTGGACTTTTGTCTTCAGATTGGTTGGATACGTACTCGGGGCATGGCCTCATGGCACCATGCCGAGACTGAGCTTAGCTTCGTATGGAGCCGCCAACCCACTGTCCAAGTTCCTGTGCCATTGGGCACTCCTGCCTGTGGTGAGCGAGAGTCCCCATCACTCCACACATCTCAGTGTGGGATCTGGGCCATTCTGATAGATGTGTGGCTTTTGTAATTGGCCTTTCCCTAACGACCAGTGGTATCAAACATCTTCTTGAGTATGTGCTCTCTGTAACCCATATGTCTTCTCGGGTGAAACATCTGTTTAGATCTTCAGCCAGCTTTTAATTGGATTGCTTGCTTTTTATTGCTGGGTGTTAAGTGTTTTTGTATGTTTCTGCCACTAGTGCTTTGTCAGATGTGTGTGTTGACACTACTGTCACCCAGTTTGTTTCTTGTCTTTTCATTCTCTCAAGACGATCTTTCCGAGAGCAGAGGTTTTTAACTTTTATTCCTTTTTCTTTTACTTAGCATGTTGTTTTGTATTATAACTATAAATCCATCACCCATTTCAAAGTCACGCACATTTTTTCCTCAAAATGTCATCATTTTTCGTATAACATTTAGATACCAATCTGCTTTGAACTGCTTTTTATGGAAGGTAGGAGGCCTGTGTCCAGGTTTGTATTTTTGCATACGGACAACTGGTTGTTCTAGTACTTTCTGATGGAAAGGTCCATTCTCTGTTAAATGGCCTTTGTCAAAAGTCAGCTGCCTGTGTTTCTATGACCATATTCTGGGCTTTCTGTTCTGTCTCATCGGTCTGTGGGCTATTGTTTAGCAATGCCATGCTCTGTGTCCTTACGATCGCTGTGTGATAAGTCTTGACATCAGGGAGCACGGCCTTCCAGCTTCGTCACCTTGAGGTTGAACTGGCGATTGCAGGTTTTTGCCATTCTGTGTACATCTTAGAATCAGGCTGTCGATATCAACAACATAGATTACCATATCTACAGAATAGGAATTTTGATAATGTTGAGCCGGAGTTTATTTTTTATAAGGACTGTGTAATAAATCTCTTTTGAAATTTATTGCCAAAAGGAAAGTTTGCTTCTCTTCAGGACATGGAATGTCTTTCAATAAAATCAAATTAAGCTGGGTTATTCCTTTTTTTAATATTGGCATCAAGAAAGCAAAGAAATAAATCAAAGTTAGCAATCACTCTAGTCATTCAGTTGATTATTTTTTGTATTGTTATTCAATGAGATTTTTATTTTAATACCCAAAGCTGCATATAGGTTATGCATATATTTATATATATTCTAACCCTATTAGTGGTAGGTATGATATAAATTATAACTAAAATCAGAAATAGAATAGCCATAAATAGACAAATAGAATAAAGTAGAAATTTAAATCAAAATATCAATAAAATATGATTACATTTTGTTTCAGTGAAATTTGTATAGTTTGTCTCAATGTGTTCTCTTTTTCGTATGTATTGTTCTACTTTTGTTTCAGGTGAAACTCTAATAATTGGAGCATATTTTACATATAAACGCAAAGTCCCTATTATCTACCATAGAGGAGACTATGAGCAGGATAATGGTGTTTTGGGTTGGTGAAGTTTCAAAAATGTTTGTTAGAGCTAGAATGCAAATGTATAGCCTTAGCAAAACATATTTGGAAGTGCACTGGGAATTATCAGAGGCAAAACTCCATGAGGCCTGATTTTTACTTAGAGTGTATTGTTAGTTGAAGAACATTTGCAAAATGTAGAATCTGAAGTTATAGTAACACCACTATACAGCAATAGAATATCCACAATCTACATAGAATCGGCACAGTCATTTATCCTATAACTCAATGACAGAAAGAAGAAACACTTGATTTTTAAATGGTTAAACTACATACTCTGGTTTACCTTTTGTAGTTTATGAAAAAAAAATAACTTTGCAGGATGCTGGCTCTTTCCTTTGTACATAAATAGCTCTTTTCATCAATACCCTTGAGCAAGAACAAACAGCTCCTTTTGACGAGGAAGTGTGCTGAAAGCTAGCACACATAGGAAAGATAGTAGAACTGAGACGAGGACCCATAAATCTTGTAAAGTTCCTGCGTTCATAAAAGATGCCATATTTTTTTCTTATTCAAAATGTATCTTAGGCCTATTGCAAAACTAAAATAATATTTCCCCAAAATAAATTATCTCCAGAAGCCATTCGTAAATTCAGAATGTCACCCACACAGTATCTCTAGAGGTCACTTCTCACCTCACACTCAGTGAATGAGTTCATCATTAGTCTTCGTGCCCTGACCAAGTGGCTGACCCTTTCATTCCAAGGATGTTTGGGACCTGGTATGTGACACTTTAAAGTGCCCACCTCCAGGCCCTGAGCAGTATCATAGGAACAGCATCTTTTTCTCACCTGAGATGAGGATAATTTTTGCCGCCACTAGATAAAGACTTTACTATATATATTTACTGTGATTTTGCAAGATCTTTTCTCTTGGGGACATAGCCACTTCTTCAGTGGGTTGGTTCCACATTGGAGAACTGGCTCAGACTGGTGACCTGAGCAAGGGATCGTGACTTCTTATTAAGAAGGTCGCCCTCAGTGTCCTGCATCCTTGCCTTAATGTGATTGCTGATTGATAGTGAGCAACATTACTATTGGTGTCCTGTCTATAGTGCCTGTAGTGATGCCATATGCTGTTAACATCTCCACAGGTCTTAGTGGGACTTTCTCTCTCTCTCTCTCTCTCTCTCTCTCTCTCTCTCTCTCTCTCTCTCTCTCTCCCCCTCTCTCTCTCAACAAAGACATAGATAGCAATATCATCAATTCATAGTCTTTAAGCCCACTTGTGTCTGCATCCATCCTTTCTTCCTTCTTATCTATGACACACTTTTCTTTGTTACTTGTGTTTCAAAAGTAAACATGACCCGCCATGTTAAGAGAACTACGTCATTCTTGATTCTCCATTTTTCTACTATTTTCTCCCTGCTGGACTATAAGCCTCATGGTGGCAGAAGTGTTCGTTCTATTTGCTGATGTTTCTCAGGCACTTGGATTATAGTAAGCAATTGGTAATCACTAAATAAATGAGCAAATATTTAGAATTATCCTCACCCTGTCATCTCACTCCTTCCCTTTGGCATTTGCATCTGTTTAAATCTTTGCCACCTTGGAAAAATAATTCTTGCTTCATGCTATAGACCTTACATTCCTCTTCCTTACCTCCCTCTACAGGCAAATTTCTAGAGCTGAGTAAGCACAGTTTTTACTCCCAGATTTGCCATTTACTTCTCAATCATTTTCCATCTCTTGAGCATGTCATTTCAACAAAATACTTTTCATAAGACTATTAACGACCTCTGTGCAACCAATTATAAGTCTACTAAAATCATTGTGATTAATTTTCCAAATAGATGTAAAATATACTCAGATTGCAATACGATGCTTTCCGAATTCACTTGAGCTGACTGAGGTCAATGTACCAGACTCTTAGTTTACTAGCATATTTCAAATAATATGGAAAAGATACCATTTTATTGAGATAGCATGGACAAAATAGATGCAC
>PVKZ01005934.1:0-43380 GCA_004027375.1 Macroglossus sobrinus | reverse complement strand
TCCTGATGTGACAGCTGGAGCAAGGAGGCCACGGAAGCCTCGTCCCTGGGGCGGGTCGGGATCTGTCCTCAGTGGCGGCGGCTATGTCCCCCGCGCCGTCGCACGCAGTCCCAGCCCGGCCCTCCCGACACTGGGCCCGACCACATTCGTTTCGGGGATGCAGAGGCGCCTTGGGCACGCTCAGGAAGACGGCGCTCGGCCCAGATGTGGAAACATACAGGTCCTGCCGGGTGGGAGGCTGCGGACCCCTTGCGGGAGGAAGTAACAAGGATGTCGCTCGGCAGCATCCCAGCTGAGAGCGTCCCGCGCAGTGCAGTCCTCATGAAAACACGCTCACTGGCTCGTGGTTCCCATAAGCACTAATCGGGTCCCTGCCGCCTGGCACAGGCCTGTGTCAGGTCCGGGTCGTTCCAGGAGCAGAGCCCCCGCCCCGGGAGAGGAGGGTCTGGGTGCAGCCGCGGTGCAGACCACCCGCCAGAGGGGACGACGGCTGGGTGTGCGCAGTGCTGCGCCGGAGAAGGTACACGGTGCGTCCGTGCGGCAGCAGCGAGGGGACGGGGGGCCACGGACTCGGGCGATGCGGGCACAGGGAGCACCCAATGCAGGCGGGCGCGTCAGGGATCAGAAGGCCGAGGAGGGAAGTAGCAGGTTCGGAGCAGAGCCCTGAGCGCAGGGCCCCGCGGCAGGGCGGCCTTGACTGGGGCCTGAAGGCCAATCTCAGGCACCCCGAGGAGAGGGGCGAGGCTGAGGAGAGCAGCAGGGTCCCCACGTCCCGCTGGGAGCCGTGAGGGAGGAGAGACAAGATCCTGCGTGGAGGGGGCCCTTGCCGAACCCTGTCACTTTGGATCTGTGTGATGCAGGAAGACGTCCCCCCGTTCCTGGCCTGGAACGTGGCCTGGCCTCCCGCCGGCCCTGTGCAGGTGTCCATAGCACGCACACTGCGTCTTCCAGAGGCAGCCCCTCCAGGGAACAGTGGGGGGTCAGGGCGAGGCCCGCCTGAGCTGTTGCCCAAAGCCAGTGACCAGGGGCTGTGCTCTGCGGCCTGCGAGAGCCGGAGACCAGGGCATGATGGGAACAGTGGTGGAGTCTGTCTGGACTAGAGCAAGGAAAACACAAGGGCTGCCGAGGTCCGAGCAGGTGTGACAGGGGTGGGAAGATGCAGACGTGTCGGGACAGGATCTTGGAAACAGGCGAGCGAGAGGGGAGAGGGAGCAAGGGAGACAGGCCTGGAGGGAAGTAGCCACGGGGGTGGGGGCGGGGAGAGAGGGACAGGTGGGAGGGAAGATGTGACTGTTTGTTCCTTTGTGTACTGGATGTGGCCCTGGAGCGAGTCCTGCGGGGACTGCCTCCCTCACGCCGGAGTTGATTAGCAAAGTATCTGCTGTGATGTGCCTCCCTTCCCGGACAAGAAAAGCTTTTGTGCGACTTGCTAGGACGACAGTTTGCCTGGCTCGCTCGCTTGCTCGACTGATTGTGGGTGAGGGCCTAGCACCCGCCTGGACCAATGGGGAGCCCCTGGGAGGCTGTCCACGGTCTCAGACAGACCCCGTTAAAACTCATGCTACCGTATGCCCAGGGCCCTGCACGCATCCGGCGTTGTGTCATGCGACTTGCAAGCAAATGCACAGTTGTCTCTGTCGCAGTCCCGCAAGCTGAGTCTCAGTCAGATGTGACAGAAGAGCAGACTGAGCCAGAAGCTTCACAGCGATTAGCCTGAGGGGACGGACGCTTAGTGTCGAAGCTGGGACTGGGCCGCAGGTCAGACGGACGGATGGGTGCACCCTGCGCCTCCCTGGCCCCTGAGGAGCCCCCCTGGGCTGAGCGGGGCCTGCTACCGCACCCCAGCCTCCAGAGCTGCCCGCTGTCCTCCTCCTTGTTGGCGGCCACGTGACAAACGGGGCCCGGAACCTGGGGGCTTAAAAGCACACACCGTTGTCATCTCTGGGGTCTGTGGGTGGAGACGTGGACGTGAGCTCACCGGACCCTCCACTTCCACGTGTCACAAGGCTGGAGCGCGGTCTCAGCTCAGGACCACGGTGTCCCGTGAAGGCTCGACGGGGGAAGGGCCCGCTTCGGAGCTCGCTCACGTGGCCGTCGGCGGGATGCCGCCCCGCACGGGTCACGGTGCCGAGTGGCTGGGATCCTCTCTGGCTGCTGGCCAGAGTCCGCCATCGGCCCCTTGCCGTGCGGCCCTCTGCATCAGAGCGAGAATGCGAGAGGACAGTGAACGCCAGCACGGCGCAGTCCCGGTCCTGCCGTGGGCTGACGGCGTTGGTGGCGTGCCGTCACGCTGGCCAGATGCTACTGCTTAGAAGCAAGCTAGCAGGAGGACCACGCTCGGGGGGCAGGGGATTGTCCAGAGGCGTGCGTGCAGGAGGCAGAGGCGTGCATCGGGGCTCCATTCGGGAAGGCAGCCCACCAGTCCGGAAGGTGGCTCTCTGTGCCCACCCCGTGTCGTGAGCCCCTCTGCAGGCATCGGCCACCCTGACACAGCTAATGGTTACTGGGTCACTCTGCTCACTGTCGTGGGCTCTGGCAATCCCAGTCAGCTTCCAGAAGGCCGTCAGAAGGGTCTGTCCGGGACCCGAGTCTGCCTGGCCCTGACCTCTTCCCCACACCCTCTGCATACCCGGCCATCGAGCCCGTGCGTGTGACAGCAGCTGGCAAGGCTAGCGTGCCGTGTGACAGCGTTGAGCCCGTGCGGTGCTGGGGAGCACTCCTAGCAGTTGGGCAAGGCCGGGGCACAAGAGAGTGCTCCTGGCCTCCCCTGGAAAGAGAGGGGAGAGTTCCCCTCCCCCGCAGACACAGGGCCCAGCCCATGAGAACAGCTTGGCAGGGGGAAGAGGGCCGGTCCCGGCTTATCTGTCACAGCTGCTGACGTGTTCTCGCTGGGGCCCCGCGGTCGGGATTCGGGGGTGTCGAATCCCCCGTGGTCACCGGGAGGCTTCAGGGAACCGTGTCTGAGGTGACGTGGGGTCACCCATGCAGCAGGGGGTGACAGCTCTGAGGCTGCACAGTCACACAGGATTACTCACATGCTGGGGAGTGTGTCTGTGTGTGGGGGGGGCGCTGCGTTAGGGAGCAGACGAGGGAGTGTGCATTGGGGTGCTGTATGTGTGTCCATGAGACTTCATTCAAAGGCCGGGACAGAAGGAAGCGCTTCTGGCAAAGTGTTCTTCCACGGAGCTCTGGCTGCTGTGCTCTGCGCTCTGCCTCAGTGCTCCAAAGTGGAGCACGGACAAGGAAGGACTCTCAGAGCTCCACTCCCCAGCTTTCCTCTGGGTCATGGAAGCGGGGGGCACGGACCATGGGGACCGGACCCCCCGGCACAGCCTTAGCCAGGCCCGCAGCAGCCCCGGAGAAGCCCGGGCTGGTCCCGGCTCCGGGAAGCTCTCGCCAGACTCAGCCGTTCCTCCTCCGGCCGCCATTTCCCGGCAGCAAGAGGCAGAGCAGCCCGCGAGGGCTCAGGGAGACCCAGCATGACCTAGAGGAGCTGCCCGCGGTGGCAGACGAGGCCCGCCGCTGGAGGGACGCTCTCCGAGGGCGGGGTGGGTCCTGTGGTCAGACCGCAACCCGGTGGCTCTGGAGCCTCTGAGAGCCTCGGGTTCCACGACGGCGTCCTCCCCCTGACCCAGCGACCCTGGCCCTGTCCGTCTTCTCACTGTGACCCTCAGCCCCTGCGCCCCGCTGGGCGGTCGCTCACTCCCCGCCCCACAGCCACCCCTTTGAAATGTTTGGAACCAGTACAAGTTCTCTCCTTGAAACACGGTCCTATTCCAGCAGCCGCGGAGGGAAAAGCAGGACTGCCCCAGGACACGGGAGCACGGGTGGACGGACGGACGCACGGACGACGGATCGTATGCTCCGTAGCCCGGTAGGTGACACCGTGTCCCCCCACCACGACACCCCCACCCAAAGACGCAAACCGTGAGGCGCAGGAGGCGGATGCCGGTCGGAGGGGGACAGTAAACACCACGAGGCCGAGAGGTCAAGCACGCCGCTTTTATTGTGAGTCCAGAGACACGGAGCCTGGGACAGCGGGGGCGTGGGGCCGCCGAGGGGGCCTGATCAGCACTCAGGGCTCTGTGTCCGCGGCAGCGTCACCTTGGTCTCCGAGGGCCTCGTAGCCTCCCCTGGAAAGGCAAAGCAGAGTGACAGCCTGAGCCTGGCGGCTCCTGCGCAGGTCGGGCCTGGCCTGGGGGCTCTCGGGCCACAAAGGGAGGGGGAGGGGAAGGGAGGGGGAGGCTTGGCCTGGCTGTGGGCTCTGAGCAGTGGCAGAGGCAGGGGCTGGCGCTCGGCTCTCACCTGAAGGACTCGGTGAAAAATGCCAAGGCTCTCTGGAGCCAGCTCCTCCAAGAGCCCTGGGGCCCAGCAGGTTCCCTGGGTGAGCCCGTGCCATCGCAGGGGTTCTCCACGGTGTCAGGCGAGTCGAGAAACTTGTCAGTGCCCTTCTTGGGCTGGAAAGAAGTGAGTGGGGGTGGTGGAGAGTAAGTAGCCTCATCCCAAGGGCCCCTGCCTCGCCCGACATTCTTTAAGTCATTCGATGAGTATCGTGTGCAACCCCAGCCCAGTTTTCCGTGCTGGGGACGCGGCGGGGACCCCTGCGGGGCAAACCTCGGCCCCCTGGGGCCGACGTGCCAGCACACAGAGGGAGAGCACACTCACCGGCTTACGAGGTGGAAGGAAAGGAGTGAATATCATGCTTCCGAGGGAGTGTGGGTGCCCCTAGTGACCACCGCGGTTTCCTCGAAGAGACCAGCTGAGCTCCTCACTGCTGGAGATCCGTCCAGGAGACTAGCTGAGCTCCTCAGTGCTGGGCGTAAAGAGGCTGGGGGCCTGTCCTGCCCCGCCCCTTCACCCCTCAGGCCCCGCCCTGCCTCTCCCCCCTCCCGGGGCCCGGTACACTGTGCTCAGGCAGTGGATACTTTTCTGGAATGGGACATCCCCTCTGTTCCCGTGGTTCTCTCTCCCAGCCCTCCAGCCTTTTTCTGTCTTTATCTCCTTAGCTCGGAACCTCCCAGCAGGCTCAAGCCAGGTGTCTGTTTGCTGGAGAAAAAAAGCAGAGGCGCGGGGCAGATGGTGAGTTGTCATCGGGTGGGGATGCCACAGGCAGCGATGGCTCTGAGAGGGCTATGGAAGCGAGCAGGGCGCCATGCACAGGGCCCACCCACAGCAGAGGTCTTGCCCTCGCCGGGACACGTCGGGCGCCGCCTCTGGCAGACAGTCAGTCAGCACGCGGCAGCTGGTGGACGGGAGGCGTGGGGCCTGCGGGGCCGGGGAGGTGTGAGGGACAGGGGTGGCGGGCCCGTGCTGGGCTCAGCTGAAAGCAGAACAACCGAGGCGAGAGCTCGCCGCGGCCTGGTCCCGCTCTGTGACATCGCACCGTTGACACTCGGGTTTCGGGCGAAGCGGCCCGGTCGCAGCCAAGACCGTGGGCGAGGTTCTGTGCCAACACCTTCCAGGGAGCTCCCTGCACAGAGCGCCCGGAAGGAAAAGAGGAAGCAGGCGGCCTCAGAGGCTCTTGCTGTAACTGTGAAAACGCAGGGCGGGTCTGCTCTGGGAGCCCGTCTCGGGCCAGGGCCTGGGCTTAGAGGAAAGGACGAGTCTCTGTTGCCGCTTCCAGCCGTCCTGAGGGAGAGAAGCCAAGACAAGGGTGGTCACAAGAGGACGGTTGCAATCGAGAGCCGTGGAGGGAAGTTCGCGTGTCTGTGGGAGGCCCGAGGAGGTGCAGCCACCGGCCCTGGCAGTTGGAATATTCAAGTCCTGGAGATTTCCCCAGGGAGGCATGCCTGGAATGAGTGGAGGAAGAAGCTGGCCAGGAAATAGAGACAGGGGAGAGCTTTGCAAGCAGAAGCCCAGGACAATAAAGCCAGATTTTGCCTTTGAAAAGGAGCGGACCCCACCCCCACCCCGCCCCCCAGAACAGAAGCAGACCCAGGCCTCTGACCTCCAGGGGTTGCTAGCAGTCCAGGCCGGCGATGAGGGTTCAGTCCGGGAGAGAAAGTGGTGCAGCACGGAGACCCGAACCCCGGTGTTTGGGAAGCAAGTGCTTTCTTTCCTTTTAATGTTGACAGTGGTCCACCGATTCGTTTTCCTTTGCGACTGATACCTTGCGAATGAAAACGCTTTTCTCCTACGTTTCCCCGTAGGCTTTCCACTTCACACGTACGCTTACACGTGTGATTTCTGTTCACTGAATCTTTGCGTGTAGCGGGAGGTATCGAACTCTCTCTGTGGCTTCTTTTGCCCGTGGGGAGCCGTATTTCCCCCCAGCACCTTGCAGTTCATTTTTAGTTGATCTGATTGCCTTAGCACCCTTGTCGCCGATCAGTTGCCATACACGCGTGCAGATCTGCCTCTGGGCTCCCTCTCCTATCCGTCCCGCCGCGTGTCTGCTGCGATGGCCATGCCACACGTCACGGCTACCGAACCTCTCTACCCCGGGTCAGGGAGTTGTTTCCGTCCTTGTTCTTTCGCAAATGGCTTTGGCTCTTCCGTGTCCTTTCCATTTCCATATAGTTGTTTAGCCGTCGTTCTCGTGTGAATGAATTACGGTTACGGCGAACCTATAGATGAATTCCTGGCACCGACATCCGGAACCTGTTCGACCGTTCTGATCCACGAACGTACTACGCACACCTCCGTTCGTGTCGGCCTTTAGTTCCTCTCAGGAACATTTTCTAGTAGCCTGCGTACAAGTCTCGCACACCTAACGTCAGAATTCCCCATGGGGAACAGCAACCGGCATTTTGTATCCGGATTATTTCATTTAGCACAATGTGTTGTGGCAACATCAGAATCTCTTTCCTTCTGACGTTTGAATAATATCGTGCTGTACGCGTACACCACATCCTGTTTATCCTTGCGTCGGCCCACGGGTACCTGGATTGTTTCCGCCTCATCTCTGTGTGAGCCCCCGTTTTCCATTTTCTGCCGTCGTTCTATACCTAGCAGTAGACTTGCTGGATCATGTCGTCATTCTCTACCTAAGTGTCTGGGGGTGGGGACCACTGCTCGGTCTTCCCCAGCGGCTGCAGCACTTCACGTTCCTGCCGGCGATGCGCAACGGCTCCCATTTTCCGCATCTTTGCAAATTCTTGTGGTTTTCTGTCTTTCTTATTAAAAAATAATAGCCATCTAGATGGGTGTGAGGTGGAATCTCATTGGGGTTTTGATTTGCATTTGTCTAAAGACTAGTGAGGTTGAGCACTTTTTCCAATGCGTATTGGCCACTTGTGGACCTTCTTTGGAGACGTGGTGCCTGAAGCCCCTTGATGATTTTTGAATTAGGTTGTTCCTTTTTTAAAATGACTCTTGAGTTGTGGGTGTTCTTTAGGCATTCTGGACATTAATCATTTAAAAGACACAGTATTTGCTTATCTCTTGTGTTATAATATCTGATGCAAGACAAATATATTGAATTCAAAAGCTTTATCTAATCTCAGTTTAAGATCCGATGGTCCGGTCTACGGCCATGCCACCCTCAAGGCGCCCGATCCCGTCTGATCGTGGACGCTAAGTAGGTTGGGGCCCGGTTCATGGGCCGAACCTACTTGGATGGCAGACCGCCTAGGAAGGCTGGGTGCTGTAGGCGCTAAAAAGGAAAGAATCCCATGGTCCGAAGTTGGATTAAAGTCGAACCTAAATTTTAAATGGAAACATGCTAAAAATCAGAACTTATCATTAAATTCATATAGAGAATTCTGCTTTGGGGAAGAAAGAGCACACGTCCATTTCCCAGTTCTTCCCACTACGTACAACTTCAGACCCTGGGCGCAACGTATTAACTAAACAAAAGGCTCTGAGAAGTGGAGAGGAGCGGGCAGAACAACGAAGGATCTCGGAGCCAGGGGAAGGACGCGGTGGCGAGTTCCCTAGTTTTCCTTCGGTGTCATGCATCCCACGTTCGGAGCTGAGGAAGAGGGCTACCGGGAAATGCCGTAGGATCCAGGCCAAAAAACCAAGGATGACAAGAGCAGCAGCGACAACAGCAATAACAAAACAGCCACAACAAAGCCTGTTCGCTTCAGCGTCAGGATCAGAAAGGGGCGGCCTGGCAGGACAGAAAACCTTTGGACGAAAACCACGCTGGTCCAGCCAAACGGTGTAGGGAGGGCCTAGTGGGGCTGCCTAGAATTTCACACTTGACTGGCGGAAACAGGGGCCACCCTGCCCCTCCCATGTAGTGCTAGTCAATCACATGGAGATTCTCGAATCATGCCTCCACCCGGCAGTGAGGAGGCCACCCTCCCCGTCCCTGCTGGGATAATTTCAGAGCTTTCGCCACCGTCCTGTGGTAAGGGGGCCACTCGATCCATGGGCTAGAGAAGAAGTTCTCCAGCCTATCGAGGAATGGATTGAACTGAATGGAAACGAATACGAAGCGCATCGAATTCTGCGGGATGAAGCTGCGGCAAGGCCGAAAGGGAAACTGACATCACTGACGGCTTACATTGAGGAAAAGGAGAAGTCTCACGTCGATAATGTAAGTTCTCACCTCAGGAAACTAGAAGAAGAAGGGCAGCAAAATAAGTGCAAGGCAGGCAGAAGGAAGGGCCTACTGAAGGTGAGCCCAGTAATCGATCGGTGAATGGAAAAACAGAAAAACAGAAGGGAAAATCAGTGAGACGAAAATCCGGTTCTCTGAAAAGAGCTGCGATACTCCCAAACCTCTAGCGAGACTGACGAAATAACCTACAGTATTCACTGCATTTGCACGTCTTAACCGAATGACTTTAATAACAATATTCGTGACACCTTTCGTAAACTCTGCTTTAGAAACCCAAGTTCCTAACCTGTGTTCTCAACACGTATCGTACAGCGGAGAGAAGCAGAAAGGCAACACGGGACTCTCGACTTAAAATAGGAGTGACATTTGATTTCCGACGTAGCAGCTAGGTCGCTATCTTTCCATATTTTTTGTGATCTTTTCATAATTAGCCGAACTCCTTCTCTGAAGCGATACAAGTAATCCCACGGTATCTGCGCGACGGTTCAGCGTTTTAGGCTACAACCACGTCTTTGCAAGTTGGAAAGCCCATGGAGACAAAATGTACCTAAGATATTAATTGCCCAGGGTCTCCGGCCTCATGACTCGTGTCATGGCAAACATCAGGTATTTAACTTTTTTCAGATTATGAATCAATTGCTTTTTCATACTGTCATAAGGGAATTGTATGGAGTGAGCGGAAGGTCAGCATTGTGTAAAATGTTAGAGATGGTCTCACAATTCTCTAACACGCATCCTGTAACCAAAATAACAAGGTTTTTATTTTCTATTTTTACCATCTCTCCATCTAAAACGTGCGTATGCGTGTGCGTGTGTGTGTGTGTGTTTGGGTGCGGCGGGGGAGAGAAGGAGAGAGTGTGCGTGTACGTGAGATCCGAGTCATTTCATAGCTGTCCAAATTCGTAACCCCGGGTCCTCTTAATAATTGTTCAAAGCTTTTTTTTCATTGTCATTGAACAGCTGGTTCTAATTTCAGACAACAGATTTTGTCATTCTGTTTGGACTGTTAGAGGAAATTCTTATCAAAGTCCGCTTATATTTGCTTACATTTCTCTTAATATTTTCCACGTTGTTCTGTTTATATGTCTCTGAACACAGCAAATGAAGAGCTCTTCGTCTTTCTCTGCTATTGCAAACACAACAGCAGCAGCAACAGCAAGGTGGTGGCGGTGGCGGTGGCGGTGGCGGTGGCGGCGCCGGGAAGCACATCTTTACAGGAAAGCGGCCACGGGTGGAAGTAGAAAGGAACATAGAAATAGAACGTTGCCATTGTTCAACTACCAGAGTAATAATCAGTTCAGAAAAGAACACCGAACAAAAGCTAAGGCCAGCGCGGAGAGGCGAAAGTCTTTCTGGCGACTAGAATATCCGCACGGTGTCAAACTATCTCACCGCAGACCGCTTCTAAATCGCAGAGGGACAGAGCCGCCCTTACAACAGAGCGACCTGTCCAAGGATCCCTTAATAAGTGACCCAGCCGAGTAAGGCCAAAAGCCACACCGACGGCTAGACATACCGGTCTCAGGCGCCTCCAGAGGCGACGCGGCGTGGACTACTCATCACCTATTTGGTATTCTTGCCAAGAACGGGGAACATAAATCTAAACGGGAAGAAAATATCAGGTAAACCCACAGTGCAGACGCTTTACAAGCAAACGGGCCTGGGCTCCTGGGAAATGTCATTATGTCGTTGAAGATTTCCGTCGAGGGACCGTTTGGGACCACGGGATATTAAAGAGACGTGACAACCGAACGTGACGTATGAGACCTGATCGAATTGTTGACCCTCGAAAGGATATTACTGGGACCGTTGGGGACATTTGAATGCTGACTGCATGTGGACTCGGCTACGGCTGTCATGTCGTTGTCAAATCTCTTCCGGGCCATCATAGTCCTGTGGTGAGACAGGAGAATATCCTAGTTCTTAGGACATACACAAATGAAGGAATTGGACGAAGCGTTTGGAACTCACTCTGGTGAGGCGAAAAGAAAATGGAGGGAGAGCGATGGGATACTAAGAATCTGGGAAGAAGAGTGTTCCCCCTTCAGCTTTGTGCATTTCCAAAAAAAAAAAAAAAAGGTTGAGGAGAATGGATTGCTCTATTTTAGAGTTACGCATTGAAATGTTTACCGTGATGAAATAAGATGCTCTTTGGTATTTCCTCGAAAATAATCTGGAAGAGGGGGAGGGGAGAAAATATCTACGAAATGACATCTGCTACGAGTGGCTCACGGTTGTAGTCGGGTGACGGATAATTGGAGGTTCCTTGACTCTTCTCTCGCGCGCGGTGGTTTTCAAAGCGTGGTCTCCCATCAGCAGCATCCGCATCGCCGGGGAATTTGTCGGAAAAGCAAACTCTGGGTCCCGCCCCAGGTTTTCAGAGCTGAGGCTAAAGGCGTGGAGCTGAGCAGTATGTGTTTTAATGACCCCCTTGGGTGATGCCGGGGCAAGCCGATGTTCAGGGACCACCGCGCTACTGAAACGAACCCGGGGATTGTTTGTAAGTTTGTATGCGGATGCTATGTGTGTGTCTTTGACAACATCCACAGCGCAAGTAAAAGAAAAGGAAAGAAAAAAAGAAAAGAGGCATATCAGTTGTTTAGCGGTCAGGCTTTCATAAAGCTTAAGGATGGGTAATCCTAACGCTATACAAACAATTCCATAGGCTGGAAAAGAGGGGCGATTTCCCCTAGGAAGCCTTGACCCCGAGCCGGCAAATACAGTACGAGAAAGAGAAGCATCGGGTCAGTCTCGCCCATGAACAGCAGATGAAAAATCCTCAGCCAAACTTTAGCAAACCGAACCCACCAGCATGCACAAGAGACGATGCACCAATGCTAAGTTACATTTTTCGCAGGAGAGCAAAGCCGGCGTGAGGGTAGGAAAACTATGGGTGGAAGGGGGCCCGGGAGAGGTTTGTGTGTTGCCAAAGTATTCTTCTGCTTGCTGTAGATGCTAACTGAATGTGTATGTTTAGTTTTTGAAAAACATGAAGCTAGTGGGTTGCGATTTCTGTTCTCTTCTGCTCAGGAGATAAGTCGCACTTTCTCTTTTATGTTTCTGTCTTCATATTTCGTGGTGACATCGGTTAAGGAAATCTGGTAAGTTTCAGCTGTACGTTTGCACAGTGAGGCATACACATGTTTGCATCGTGTGTTCAGCTCCCGTCGGTAGATCTCTTTCTGTCACGGCATATTTGACCCCTTTTACGCCATCTGCCCCCTCGCATCAAAGGTTGTGAGGGGAAAAAAAATCTGTAAATAACTGACCGTATGAACAGGTTAAGTGAATGGAGTGTTGATCATTTCACTGGAGGCCAAAGCATTAAGATTCAGTGTCTACTCATGATTTTCAAGACAAATGTATTAAACTCAGAAAAAAAGGGCAGTTCCTTAATCTGATAAAGGGAGAGTGAGAAAGAAGAAAAGGAAGGAAGGAAGGAAGGAGGGAAGGAAGAAAAAGAGAGAAAGAGAAAGGAAAGAAAGAAAGAAAAAGAAAGAAAAAAGAAAGAAAGAAAAGTAAGAAAGAAAAAGGAAGTCAGTGAGGTACAGCAAACTCATTTTCACATGGAAGTAGGGGCAGCTCTCCAGCCGACGTTAGGAATTACCGGAAGGAGCCCAGTGTCTCCGTTTCTGCCCGCCTTGTACTGGGTGTGCTGGTTAGCACAGCCAGAAACCCGCGAGTCGGTTGTTGTCCTTCAGTGACTCACAGGTTCACAGGAAAAGTGCAGAAAACGTCTAGGCACATCATGAGCTGTCACCGAGTTGAGCGCGGTGGCTGGCTTTCAGGTCCATTTACTTTTTAAGGAGTCAAATGGGTTTCTGTAAGTCAGATGCCGATAGGGAAAAAAAAATGCCATTTTGAAGAGAGACGGTGTACAAGAGCAGCAGCAGCAGCAGCAGTGGAGAGGACCTTAGGAGAAGGGCAGGAAAAGATGCAGGAGACTGCATGTTCCAGAAATGAAACTGAATGCTAAGCTGGTGGCCGGGCAGGCTGGACGTCCCAAAGACAGTCGGGTCTCCCCCTCCCCCGGGCCGTAGGTTCCGCGAACGCGCGATCCGACTCTGTTGCGGACGAGCGTTCGGGGAGAATGACGTGGTCGTGCCGACGTTTTCTGTGGGCGGGCGACGGGGGAAGGACAGCGGACATACGCCCGGGGACGATGGCTGACGCGCGGGGGCCGCTCTGGCAGAGATGATACGTGCTCGGGGGAGACGAGACGCTGTGGTATGGGCACAGGGGCGGAGGAATTCGATCGACAGGGTGGGGAGCTCGGGAACACAGACACACAGATAGGGGCCCAGGGAGAGCGGACAGCGCCGGGTGTCCCCCGGGGGTGCAAAAGCGCCTGCGATTGAGAACCGCCGACGGAGGGCCACGGAGCGGTCTGATCGCAACAGGGTAGGCGGAGAGCCGTGGGGGTGGGTGAGGGGACGCCGAGGACGCGAGTGCGAAATGCATGCGCACGCGATGTTGCGTGTTCGGACGGACAGGGGTCCGGGAGACCAGGCTCGGGAGCACGGAGGGGGCACTCGGCCGCCGGCCGGCGGAGGAGAGCCGGGCTGAGGTGACCCGGCGGGGGATGGGGCGCGGGGGGCGGGGCCTGGCGGTGAGGTTCGGCGCAGCGCGGCTCTCATTGGTCGCCGAGCGCAGCGGTGACGGGCGGAAGGCAGCGCTGGAAGCTCATTGGCCTCCGCGGGAAGGGCGGGAAAGGGAGCCCGAGCCGAGTCCGCGCCCAGTCCCGCTGTGCCAGTGCAATCGGTTTCGCGACCTGCTGCGGGCTGAGGTAACCGGAGGCTGGCGTCAGGTACACGTCCCCTGTCCTCCGCGCCTGTCCCGTCCCCCTCCGCCCTGCTCTGGGTCCCCCTCGCCGTCCCCCCGATCCCCGCCTCAGCGGGGTCGTCCCGCAGGCTCCCGATGCCCTTGCCCTCCTCGGCCCCGCACCCCCGCCCTTCCTCAGAGGGCCCCCAGCGGGAGGATCGCGGGCCCCACGCCCCCGGGCCCCGGGCCCCGCCTGTGAGGGTGAGGTGGGGGCGGCAGCGAACGATCGGGCTGCCTGAGAGGATATGGGGCGCTCCGGGGTGCGGGCGGCGGCGGGGGAGGGGAGGCGCCGCAGCGGAGTTGTCGTCGGTGGCGGGGAGCACGGAGGAGGGGGAGGGGAGCGCGGAGGAGGGGGAGGGGAGCACGGAGGAGGGGGAGGGGAGCACGGAGGGTGGCTGGCCGGCCGTGGCGCGAATGCACGGCGCCGCGGGAAAGCAGACAGGCCGCGTCGCTGCAGGAGAACACTTAGTGCCGCGGAAGCTGGCTGCTCCCGAGATCCGGGTCCGGCATTTGCGACGCGGCTCGGCGGAAATGTAGCCAATGAGTGATCGAGAGGGCGAATGAAAACAATCGTGGGAAGGGGTGCTTGGGAGGCAGGGAAAGGACGCGGTTTGGGGGGGTGCATCGCTTTAAAAGCCGCGCCGGCTTAAACGGCGGCGAGGAGATCACTGCGACCACGACACGCTGCACCCAAAACATGACGGCGCCGCGCGAGAGGAAAATTGCGTCCAGGACACTCGTTGTTAGCCTGGCGGTGGAATCGAGCGCTGCAGCGTAGGGGCACGAGTGCGGAGTGACTGAGCACGCGAGATGAGGGACGCGGCTGTGGCGGTGTGGCCAGCAATCAGAGCTGGCGATGGCAGGGCACGGGGAGACACGTGGAAAGGACAAGCAGTAGTCGTGGAAGGGGGCACAGGACGACACGTGTGTGCCCGGAACCGGGGTCCCCGTGGAGAGCAGGGAAGCAAGGAACGCGAGAAGTAGGTGGAAAGTATGCGGGGGACCCAAGCCCGAGATGCCCCGGAACCGGGCTGTGCGTGAGTGGGGCTTCCCGGGACGGGGGCTGCCTGGGCGAGAAGGGAGGGGGCAGTCTGACTCAGCACCGAGCTGCTGCCGAGGAAGGCGGCCGGCTCACATGGGCTTCACCGGCGGTCACAGGGAGTGTGTTTGCGCGTGGGGGGTCATGTGGCCGCCCTGACCTCGGTTCCCGGCCCTAGAACTATGGATCCCGGGGAGATGTCCGCTGTGTCCTGCTGCCCCACTGACTCCAGCACTGGGCTGGACACCAGAGCCCCGTGGGGGATTAAACTCCGCCCCAGAAGAGCTCTAAATCGCTGTGTCCGCTGCCACAACCACGGGGCCACGGACCAAATCAAGGACCACAAGCACCTGTGCCTCTTCCAGACCTGCAAGTGCCGCAAGTGTGCCCGCTTCTCGTGAGTGTGGTGTCGGACCAGGGGAAGGCGGGGAGGGGCGTCCCCGCAGTGCGACTGACGTTGCGCCTGCAATCCCCCACTCTAGGGACCACTGCAAGGCCTCGCCGGCCGAGAGTGCCCTGAAGAGGCAGCGCGGGGCACAGGGAAAGAGGCGCCTGACTCGCGGAGTCATGAGGACTGGGGCCACACCTTCCAGAGATCACAGCTCTGTCAACAAGCTGGCCACCCAAGGAGGAGTCCTCAGTGAGTGTCTCTGGCCAGTGAGGGAACCTGGGCTCGGGGGTAGGGAGCGCGTGTATTTCTGTCACCAGCGCTACCACCCACCTTGGACGTGGCCTCGGGCACGTTACTCCCCGGGCCTTAGCCTCCCCAGCTACGAAACGCCATCGGCGTTACGTCCGGCGCGTTGCTGGGAAGGAGAGATCTGGGGGTAGGGGCGGAGACCGGACAGGTCCACAGTGACAGGAGACCTCACGCTGGGGCGGAGGCAGAGGGGCCAGGGTGAGGGGGAAAGCTCGCCGGAGCCGTCCCCAGTCTCCTGCCGCCGGGAAGGGGAGCATCACACCCCAGCCTAAGGCCCACCCCCTCCCCGGCGACCCCCAGGGAAGTAAGGGGAGCCTCTCCAGCGGAGGAGGCTCCCGCCTCAGCCACTGCCCGGACCCTTTCCTCTGTGTCTTAAAGACCTGGGTTCCATCTCTCACCCTGTCGCAACTTGCCACGGGACCTCGGGGGACGGGGAGTGGGGCGGAATGCTTCTGCCCTCTGGGCCTCAGTTTCCCCAGTGGCAAAATGAAGACTAGGAGTCCTGGTCTTCAAGGTCCGCTCAGCTCTGACGTTCTGGCTTCCTAGCCTCAGCCCAGAGCACGCCCACGTCTCCCGTCCACGGCCGGCCTGGTACCCGACTCCGACCTGTGCTCTCTGCTCCCACAGACAACCTCCCAAGTGGCTCTACTGGTTGGTCGGGCCCCAGATTCTTTGTCTCTGTCCTGGACTCCAGCAGCCTGGAAGAAGCAACCGACAATTTCACTTTCCGAGAGTTTACGCAGGTCTCCTGGCCTGCCCAGCATGTGAGTAGAGCGAGGAGGACCATGCAGCTAGCAGTGTGTTGCGTTATCGGGCGCGCATCCTTGCGCTCGACAGATGCCACGGGAGATGGGAGGAGGAAGTGGGGGCAGCGGCGGCGGTGGGGGAGGAGGAGGGGGAAGGGGAGAAGACAGCGTCTCAGACCGCCAGGCAAGGACAGGGCACCCCCGGCTTTGCCGTTTCCTGTCTGTGAGAGACTGGGGGCGGACAAGCGCGTTTAGGTCTCCGAGCCTCCATTTCCGTGTCGGTGCACCGAGGGGGGACTATGTTGTGCACCCGTAGCGCTGACAGGAGGACTGGCGTAAGACCTGCCACAAATGGAGCAGGCCTTCGACGGTGGAGCCCGTCATTGCTCACGGAACGGACTGACGGGAGAGAAGGTGGTGCTGAAAAGGGGGGCCGTGATGGGGAGGGCCGCAGAGGGTCCGGAGGCCATGAGAGAAAACTTCCTGGAGGAGATGGAGATGAGCCAAGCTGGTCTCTCAAGTCCCGTGGGGACTGGGGACTCTCTGGGGGCGAGAACCGGTCCCTGGACGGGGACAGTAGTCACGTCTCTCCGGGCGCTCTGCGGATGAAAACACAGACACCTGCGATTAACCCCTAGTCTTCGCCGTCGCCCCGGCGGTCTTGCAAAAGCCGGCAGGAGTTAGTGTCTCGGGAGAGATCTAGAGGAAAGAGACGGCAAAGAAAGCAGGCCAAGCAGGGGAAGGGACTTGCCCGGGCCACAGCCACCGAGGGTCAGCGGGCATTCGGGCTCCCGCGTGCGGAGACTGCAAAGTCCTAGCCGCCTCTGCCCGCTGGGCTGGTCGAACGTGCCTTCCAGAGGGTTTCGTCCCCCGGCCTCTCCTTTCCTCGCGTCTGGATGCTCGGCTCTGATCCCCCAGAGCCAAGCATCTCTGTGCCGCTCTCCACCGTCTTCTACCGCGGCCACAGATCCCGGGAAAATAGTGGGGTCCAGAACCCTGGCGGGGGCCGAGCTTAGTAGTGAATGGGAAGAGCGGAACGACCCCCTCGGGGTGGGTGGAGCCTTCCGCAGGACTGGGGACCGAGGGGGCACTCGTCACACGGGGTGGGGAGGTGTGGGCTTCCAGCTCCCATTGTCTCTCACCTTTCCCTTCGCAGGCCCCCATGGCTGCCGACCAGGCCTCGGTCTCTGCCTCCTCAGAGTGGCAGCGGAAACTGGAGGCAGCCGAGGCTCTGCTGATTCTGAGAAACTCTCCCCAGGCCCCTCCCGGCTACATCTCCCCACTCTAGCTCCGCGTCGCACCAGGTAGCCTGGGCCTCGAAGGGAGAACACGAGGTGGGGATCACTGGGAGAGGGGAGGGCCTCGTGGCAAGTGGGGCCCAACTGGAAAGTCGGGGTCGGTGGGCCGATCCTCCTCGGGCCCAGGCACCTAAGTCTGATGCCTCAGTCTGATGCCCGAGATGGCAGTCGATGGTGGATCAGTGCGACTCACCGGTGTGGTGAGCTTTGTACTCGATAACAGACGTCCAGTGCCCCGGTAGCAAGAAACAAAGGAACCGGAGCCCTGAGAGCGGCAGGGACCGGCCCCCGGGCACGTAGCGTATCAGGTGGAAGAACCAGGTCTCCGGACTCTCGGCCCAGAGATTTCCACCCAGACCCTTGCCATCTGCTGCGGTCTAGGGGGGACGTAGGTAGCTGGCGTGAGCCGAGTCCGCAAGGAAGGCGGGCGCTCCCGGTCTCAACGCGGAGCCTGGGTGCCTTCGCGAGTTGTGTTTCGCTGCCGCGGCTGGACGACGAGCCCGGACGGGAAGGACTGGGGGAGTTCTGTGGAGAGATAGGCTCCTGGGGACACTGAGAGGGAGCGAGGCTGGGCACTCCCACACCAAAATGGTGGATGGGGTGTGGCCCGTGAATGGAGCAGCAGCCTGGAGGGACTGCTGGGACAGGAGGGGACGAGGCTGGAGAGGTTACCAGTCACAGACGGCTGGCGTGCCAGGCTCAGGAGGCTAGACCAGCAGCCGTGGTTGGCGAGGAGCCAGGGAAGGTGTCAGCTAGACCCGGGCTTGGCAAAAACGAGCGCGGTGGCTGTGACGGAGGGACGGGAGGACGTCGGGCTCGAGACGCGCGACTCGGCGAGGAAGAGTTCTGTGTGACAGTCCGGGCGGCAGAGCCTCAACTGGGTGGGACAGAAGAAGAGGGGAGAGCCGGGAGGGGAAACGGTTGTGAGCGGACCCTAACCCCTTCCTTTCTGCCTACAGCTCCTGCTGGAGATGCAGAGCTCCAGCCTCCCAGGCCTTCTCTCCACCTCAGGCCTGCCACTCACCACCTCTGTTTCTCTGCCTCTCGGACGTCCGGCACGCACCTCCCTCTCGAGCTGGAAGCCCAGAGGAGGAGGGCTCACTGCGGTCCTGCCCATTCGTGCATTGGCAAAATGTTTAATGTTCAAAACGCTTGAAATGTTGGTTGTTTTTTTTTAAAAAAAAGCCTTCGGGTGCTTCTACAGACTTTCGGACTCTTTTTATTGTTCGGGGGCAATTCCTTGGCTGAGGGCCGATATTCCTGTACCTCCACCTCCGTCCCTCACTCCCTTGGAGCCTGGGGCCTTTTGACGTCTCTCATAGAAAGAGGGTTGTGCCGTCTAAGCCGATCGGTCTCTAAACAGGGTTCCGTGTCAGTTCGTCCGTTCATGTGCCAAAGTTTTTGTTTGGCTCACGATTGTAAACATACCGATGCACTCCTGTTCATATCCACACATGTGAATATACGAGGATTGTTTTTTTTTTTTCATTTCTGGTCTAGGTTTGTGCGTGTGCGAAGAAATTAAATAAACTCTTGTTGTCGTAAGTCACCGAGATGTGGGAGTTGTTTGTCGCCACGGTCTGACCTAGACTATCCCGACTCTGACAGACTTGCTCCATTGAGCTTTCAAAGTGAAAATTGCCTTAGTCGATAACCGGCCGCGACTTCTCAGCGTGGCTAGATAAGAAAATGGCAGGGAGAAAGGGGTACAAGGTTCACTCATTCCTCAAGTAAGTGCCTACCTTCTGTCCGGCATAGGCCGTTTCCGGTTGTCCAGAGGGCCACGGGTTGAAACGTCTGCAGGATCAAACAGATCATATAAATGAGGAGAGCAGGCCAGACGGGCTCTGTCCAACTGACAGTGCGCGCCCCACCTAAGCGGACGGCTGCCGCTTGGCTCTGGCCAGTTGCTGCCGTGCAGGAGCATGGACTCACTGTTGCCAGACCTCCTGATTTTTCAAGAGAAGACGGACTTCCAGATTTCCGTGTAAAATATCTCAGTTTTAAAACGTTGCCTCCGTTCCCTCTTTAGGCCCTGTGCGGGGGCCAAACAAAACAGCCCCGCAGGCCAGCTTTGGCCAGCGGAATGCCAGTTTGAGTCTAGTCCAATGTGTACTTTACAGTGGGGGAAACTGAAGCCAGCCAAGACAAGAAGAATCAAAAGAAGGGAGATGAATCAGCCCCAGAGCCTGCTGTTGAAGGATCTGTGAGATGTGAGGGAGAATCATCATCATTTATTTGTTCTGTGCCCAGTGTACGCCAAGTACATAGAGCCTCACAGCAGCTCTGTAAACTAAGCATTATTAATTATCCCCCTTTTCCCTATGGGGAAATGGGCTCAAAGGGTGAGGGTAACTTGCGCGAGTGTTTTAGGGGAAATTTTTAGCCAAAGCGGGGAGGAGACTCCCTTCTCTTTACCGGTCCCTAAATTAGCTAATAATCTATTTAAAAGAAAAGAAAAAAAAAGGCATCGAGGAAACGGTTCAAACCTCGAAGCGCCAGACAGCCAGTCAGGAAGGACGGCTCCTTTATTTCATACTCAGGGTAAAAATATGGAGTCACTGGTCGGCTCTCACCTGCACTTGTTTCTCAGTCCTCTGCCGATGTTGCAAACGGACGAAGAGCCGGAGACCCCGCCAGGAAGCCTGGAAACTCAATTGGTCGTGCCTGGTCACTGACTCTTTCCCATCAGGGTTCCTCCTTCCTACCTTCCCTCCCTCTTTTACAGCCAAGATGATTGATGGTTAATGACATCCTTACAGCTTATCCTTTCTTGCTTGAGGCCTTTAGAAGGCAGGTTTCTTATATTCCTTATCTAATGCCAGATAAACAAACAGGTACAATCCCTCAGCCTCTAGAGCTAGACCTATGTCCCGCTCCTGCCTTTCTTATTTCCCTGGTTTGTTACTGAAATCAGTGATCCCTGACCTCGCCCCCCTACGCACACACAACACACGCTCCCAGTATCAGATGAACAGGTCCACATAATCACAGAGGAAGGAAGCAGTATTATCTGGAAAAGGACTAAAACCCTGCTATGCCATTGTGTCCTAGGCAGACCGGGCCCCGCCCCCCGCCCACCCCCCCAAAACCCCCCAACCCCCCCCAACCCCCCCACCCCCCCGCGCAGCTGAGTTGGTAAAAGAGGAAGTACATTGCGGGTTAAGGGACATGACATGACAAGAGGGAGGGAAAGAGAAATAAAATGATGGAGAGTGGGAGAAAAAGCGAGCCCCTTTTCCCCGTGCCCTTTCATTCTCCTGCATCCCACCTGCCCTTCGCTGCAGGGCTTTTTAGGCCCGATACTGGTGCCCCACCCCCCACACGTGCTATACCTTTTCTAAAAAGTCTCTTCGTGGCATATTATGGGCATCTGATGACATCGTCATAGATGTTAACTATCAAGCCTCTTTTGTGAAGCATCCTTTTGTCGTGTACTACTCCGGGTCACAGATTCAAAACATCACTTTATAGAGCAGTGTGAGCTGACGGCCTGACTCTTGTACGTTATGTAACAGCATTGGTCGGATCTAAGGATGGCCACCAGATCAGAGCATCTGCAGAGTGGGCCATTTTCCACCGGTGGTGTGCAGGTAAATGCTCAGCGGCAGGCCCCCTGGGGGTGGGGCAGGGGTCGGGGGAATGCCCTATGTTGTAGCATCCGCGGAGTTCAAGCTACCAAGGTGACGTCAATTAACGCAGAGTGGGGCGGAGATTCATTTTTATCGTCCAGATACAGTAAATGTATATAACCTCAAGAGCACAGTTAATAGCAAAATGTAGGAAAACGGTTAGGGCTTGATGAGGTTTGAGAACGTATTACGCTTGTCTTCACTATCATCTAGGTAATGTAATTGTTACTTTATATAATTTAGTCTTCACTAACGGCTCTTTTTAAACAGCTGACTCACAAAATTCCTGAAAACTTAACAGTCAGCTATGATGTTCCAGTAAGGGTCCTCTCCAGCACTCCACCGCTTTCAACCCTTACCCAGAAAGGCACCTCCGCTAAAGTAGGTCACACCGTGGGGCCATAAAGGGCTGCTGCCACTTGTTTCTGATCAAAAAATAGCCGAAACTGTGGGGAAAGCTCTGATTATTAATTTAAAAAAATGGAACGATCTGGAACAAATATTGAGCAGAATGCATTGTCAATACCGGTTACGGGTGAGCATGCGTTCTAAGAGGCAGCCAAAATTGGTTTAAGGCAAGTGGGGACTTTAGAATAACCAAATACACTCCATGCAGAGGCGTATTCAACAGATTTCCTACAGGCTAAAAGAATGAGGCAACTGGTATTACCTGGCCATTGGATCCGTATCTCTCATCAGAGAGACAGACATTCATTATGTTCCCTTCTCCTTCTTACATAAATGCTGCACAATGTACACAAACTTCTCCACCTTGCCTTTTCTCACTTAAAAATACGTCCTTCGTTGTTAAGTATAGGCACTATGTTGTACAGTAGATCTCTGGAACATCCTCATCTTGTATAAGTAGCACTTTATACCCATTAAACAACAACTCTCCATATCCCCCTTCCCCTACCCCCTGGCAATCACCATTCTATTGTCTGCTTCTGCAAGTTTGACTAATTTAGATGCTTAACATAAGAGGAAGTGTACACTTAAGATTCTGTTAAGAGGATAAACCTCATGTTAGGTTTCCTCATAAGCAAGCAAAAGCAAAACAAAACAACAAAATAAGGAAGGTGCACAAGGAAACGTTTGGAGGTGATGGATAGGTTTATTACCTTGTTGTGGAGTAGTAACTCAGATGTATGCATATGTCTGAACTCATCCAATTGCATATGTTAATACATGAAGTTTTCCCTTTTGCATACAAATTACACCTCAATAAAAGTAGGGAGGAAACCCCCAATATCCCCGAGATCACTCCATAGTGCTCTACAGAGACATCTCTCACTCCTATCAACAGCTATATTGCGTGGATGTACCATAATTTAGTCAACTCATCTTAGAACGCATGCTCACCCGTAACCGGTATTGACAATGCATTCTGCTCAATATTTGTTCCAGATCGTTCCATTTTTTTAAATTAATAATCAGAGCTTTCCCCACAGTTTCGGCTATTTTTTGATCAGAAACAAGTGGCAGCAGCCCTTTATGGCCCCACGGTGTGACCTACTTTAGCGGAGGTGCCTTTCTGGGTAAGGGTTGAAAGCGGTGGAGTGCTGGAGAGGACCCTTACTGGAACATCATAGCTGACTGTTAAGTTTTCAGGAATTTTGTGAGTCAGCTGTTTAAAAAGAGCCGTTAGTGAAGACTAAATTATATAAAGTAACAATTACATTACCTAGATGATAGTGAAGACAAGCGTAATACGTTCTCAAACCTCATCAAGCCCTAACCGTTTTCCTACATTTTGCTATTAACTGTGCTCTTGAGGTTATATACATTTACTGTATCTGGACGATAAAAATGAATCTCCGCCCCACTCTGCGTTAATTGACGTCACCTTGGTAGCTTGAACTCCGCGGATGCTACAACATAGGGCATTCCCCCGACCCCTGCCCCACCCCCAGGGGGCCTGCCGCTGAGCATTTACCTGCACACCACCGGTGGAAAATGGCCCACTCTGCAGATGCTCTGATCTGGTGGCCATCCTTAGATCCGACCAATGCTGTTACATAACGTACAAGAGTCAGGCCGTCAGCTCACACTGCTCTATAAAGTGATGTTTTGAATCTGTGACCCGGAGTAGTACACGACAAAAGGATGCTTCACAAAAGAGGCTTGATAGTTAACATCTATGACGATGTCATCAGATGCCCATAATATGCCACGAAGAGACTTTTTAGAAAAGGTATAGCACGTGTGGGGGGTGGGGCACCAGTATCGGGCCTAAAAAGCCCTGCAGCGAAGGGCAGGTGGGATGCAGGAGAATGAAAGGGCACGGGGAAAAGGGGCTCGCTTTTTCTCCCACTCTCCATCATTTTATTTCTCTTTCCCTCCCTCTTGTCATGTCATGTCCCTTAACCCGCAATGTACTTCCTCTTTTACCAACTCAGCTGCGCGGGGGGGTGGGGGGGTTGGGGGGGGTTGGGGGGTTTTGGGGGGGTGGGCGGGGGGCGGGGCCCGGTCTGCCTAGGACACAATGGCATAGCAGGGTTTTAGTCCTTTTCCAGATAATACTGCTTCCTTCCTCTGTGATTATGTGGACCTGTTCATCTGATACTGGGAGCGTGTGTTGTGTGTGCGTAGGGGGGCGAGGTCAGGGATCACTGATTTCAGTAACAAACCAGGGAAATAAGAAAGGCAGGAGCGGGACATAGGTCTAGCTCTAGAGGCTGAGGGATTGTACCTGTTTGTTTATCTGGCATTAGATAAGGAATATAAGAAACCTGCCTTCTAAAGGCCTCAAGCAAGAAAGGATAAGCTGTAAGGATGTCATTAACCATCAATCATCTTGGCTGTAAAAGAGGGAGGGAAGGTAGGAAGGAGGAACCCTGATGGGAAAGAGTCAGTGACCAGGCACGACCAATTGAGTTTCCAGGCTTCCTGGCGGGGTCTCCGGCTCTTCGTCCGTTTGCAACATCGGCAGAGGACTGAGAAACAAGTGCAGGTGAGAGCCGACCAGTGACTCCATATTTTTACCCTGAGTATGAAATAAAGGAGCCGTCCTTCCTGACTGGCTGTCTGGCGCTTCGAGGTTTGAACCGTTTCCTCGATGCCTTTTTTTTTCTTTTCTTTTAAATAGATTATTAGCTAATTTAGGGACCGGTAAAGAGAAGGGAGTCTCCTCCCCGCTTTGGCTAAAAATTTCCCCTAAAACACTCGCGCAAGTTACCCTCACCCTTTGAGCCCATTTCCCCATAGGGAAAAGGGGGATAATTAATAATGCTTAGTTTACAGAGCTGCTGTGAGGCTCTATGTACTTGGCGTACACTGGGCACAGAACAAATAAATGATGATGATTCTCCCTCACATCTCACAGATCCTTCAACAGCAGGCTCTGGGGCTGATTCATCTCCCTTCTTTTGATTCTTCTTGTCTTGGCTGGCTTCAGTTTCCCCCACTGTAAAGTACACATTGGACTAGACTCAAACTGGCATTCCGCTGGCCAAAGCTGGCCTGCGGGGCTGTTTTGTTTGGCCCCCGCACAGGGCCTAAAGAGGGAACGGAGGCAACGTTTTAAAACTGAGATATTTTACACGGAAATCTGGAAGTCCGTCTTCTCTTGAAAAATCAGGAGGTCTGGCAACAGTGAGTCCATGCTCCTGCACGGCAGCAACTGGCCAGAGCCAAGCGGCAGCCGTCCGCTTAGGTGGGGCGCGCACTGTCAGTTGGACAGAGCCCGTCTGGCCTGCTCTCCTCATTTATATGATCTGTTTGATCCTGCAGACGTTTCAACCCGTGGCCCTCTGGACAACCGGAAACGGCCTATGCCGGACAGAAGGTAGGCACTTACTTGAGGAATGAGTGAACCTTGTACCCCTTTCTCCCTGCCATTTTCTTATCTAGCCACGCTGAGAAGTCGCGGCCGGTTATCGACTAAGGCAATTTTCACTTTGAAAGCTCAATGGAGCAAGTCTGTCAGAGTCGGGATAGTCTAGGTCAGACCGTGGCGACAAACAACTCCCACATCTCGGTGACTTACGACAACAAGAGTTTATTTAATTTCTTCGCACACGCACAAACCTAGACCAGAAATGAAAAAAAAAAAACAATCCTCGTATATTCACATGTGTGGATATGAACAGGAGTGCATCGGTATGTTTACAATCGTGAGCCAAACAAAAACTTTGGCACATGAACGGACGAACTGACACGGAACCCTGTTTAGAGACCGATCGGCTTAGACGGCACAACCCTCTTTCTATGAGAGACGTCAAAAGGCCCCAGGCTCCAAGGGAGTGAGGGACGGAGGTGGAGGTACAGGAATATCGGCCCTCAGCCAAGGAATTGCCCCCGAACAATAAAAAGAGTCCGAAAGTCTGTAGAAGCACCCGAAGGCTTTTTTTTAAAAAAAAACAACCAACATTTCAAGCGTTTTGAACATTAAACATTTTGCCAATGCACGAATGGGCAGGACCGCAGTGAGCCCTCCTCCTCTGGGCTTCCAGCTCGAGAGGGAGGTGCGTGCCGGACGTCCGAGAGGCAGAGAAACAGAGGTGGTGAGTGGCAGGCCTGAGGTGGAGAGAAGGCCTGGGAGGCTGGAGCTCTGCATCTCCAGCAGGAGCTGTAGGCAGAAAGGAAGGGGTTAGGGTCCGCTCACAACCGTTTCCCCTCCCGGCTCTCCCCTCTTCTTCTGTCCCACCCAGTTGAGGCTCTGCCGCCCGGACTGTCACACAGAACTCTTCCTCGCCGAGTCGCGCGTCTCGAGCCCGACGTCCTCCCGTCCCTCCGTCACAGCCACCGCGCTCGTTTTTGCCAAGCCCGGGTCTAGCTGACACCTTCCCTGGCTCCTCGCCAACCACGGTTGCTGGTCTAGCCTCCTGAGCCTGGCACGCCAGCCGTCTGTGACTGGTAACCTCTCCAGCCTCGTCCCCTCCTGTCCCAGCAGTCCCTCCGGGCTGCTGCTCCATTCACGGGCCACACCCCATCCACCATTTTGGTGTGGGAGTGCCCAGCCTCGCTCCCTCTCAGTGTCCCCAGGAGCCTATCTCTCCACAGAACTCCCCCAGTCCTTCCCGTCCGGGCTCGTCGTCCAGCCGCGGCAGCGAAACACAACTCGCGAAGGCACCCAGGCTCCGCGTTGAGACCGGGAGCGCCCGCCTTCCTTGCGGACTCGGCTCACGCCAGCTACCTACGTCCCCCCTAGACCGCAGCAGATGGCAAGGGTCTGGGTGGAAATCTCTGGGCCGAGAGTCCGGAGACCTGGTTCTTCCACCTGATACGCTACGTGCCCGGGGGCCGGTCCCTGCCGCTCTCAGGGCTCCGGTTCCTTTGTTTCTTGCTACCGGGGCACTGGACGTCTGTTATCGAGTACAAAGCTCACCACACCGGTGAGTCGCACTGATCCACCATCGACTGCCATCTCGGGCATCAGACTGAGGCATCAGACTTAGGTGCCTGGGCCCGAGGAGGATCGGCCCACCGACCCCGACTTTCCAGTTGGGCCCCACTTGCCACGAGGCCCTCCCCTCTCCCAGTGATCCCCACCTCGTGTTCTCCCTTCGAGGCCCAGGCTACCTGGTGCGACGCGGAGCTAGAGTGGGGAGATGTAGCCGGGAGGGGCCTGGGGAGAGTTTCTCAGAATCAGCAGAGCCTCGGCTGCCTCCAGTTTCCGCTGCCACTCTGAGGAGGCAGAGACCGAGGCCTGGTCGGCAGCCATGGGGGCCTGCGAAGGGAAAGGTGAGAGACAATGGGAGCTGGAAGCCCACACCTCCCCACCCCGTGTGACGAGTGCCCCCTCGGTCCCCAGTCCTGCGGAAGGCTCCACCCACCCCGAGGGGGTCGTTCCGCTCTTCCCATTCACTACTAAGCTCGGCCCCCGCCAGGGTTCTGGACCCCACTATTTTCCCGGGATCTGTGGCCGCGGTAGAAGACGGTGGAGAGCGGCACAGAGATGCTTGGCTCTGGGGGATCAGAGCCGAGCATCCAGACGCGAGGAAAGGAGAGGCCGGGGGACGAAACCCTCTGGAAGGCACGTTCGACCAGCCCAGCGGGCAGAGGCGGCTAGGACTTTGCAGTCTCCGCACGCGGGAGCCCGAATGCCCGCTGACCCTCGGTGGCTGTGGCCCGGGCAAGTCCCTTCCCCTGCTTGGCCTGCTTTCTTTGCCGTCTCTTTCCTCTAGATCTCTCCCGAGACACTAACTCCTGCCGGCTTTTGCAAGACCGCCGGGGCGACGGCGAAGACTAGGGGTTAATCGCAGGTGTCTGTGTTTTCATCCGCAGAGCGCCCGGAGAGACGTGACTACTGTCCCCGTCCAGGGACCGGTTCTCGCCCCCAGAGAGTCCCCAGTCCCCACGGGACTTGAGAGACCAGCTTGGCTCATCTCCATCTCCTCCAGGAAGTTTTCTCTCATGGCCTCCGGACCCTCTGCGGCCCTCCCCATCACGGCCCCCCTTTTCAGCACCACCTTCTCTCCCGTCAGTCCGTTCCGTGAGCAATGACGGGCTCCACCGTCGAAGGCCTGCTCCATTTGTGGCAGGTCTTACGCCAGTCCTCCTGTCAGCGCTACGGGTGCACAACATAGTCCCCCCTCGGTGCACCGACACGGAAATGGAGGCTCGGAGACCTAAACGCGCTTGTCCGCCCCCAGTCTCTCACAGACAGGAAACGGCAAAGCCGGGGGTGCCCTGTCCTTGCCTGGCGGTCTGAGACGCTGTCTTCTCCCCTTCCCCCTCCTCCTCCCCCACCGCCGCCGCTGCCCCCACTTCCTCCTCCCATCTCCCGTGGCATCTGTCGAGCGCAAGGATGCGCGCCCGATAACGCAACACACTGCTAGCTGCATGGTCCTCCTCGCTCTACTCACATGCTGGGCAGGCCAGGAGACCTGCGTAAACTCTCGGAAAGTGAAATTGTCGGTTGCTTCTTCCAGGCTGCTGGAGTCCAGGACAGAGACAAAGAATCTGGGGCCCGACCAACCAGTAGAGCCACTTGGGAGGTTGTCTGTGGGAGCAGAGAGCACAGGTCGGAGTCGGGTACCAGGCCGGCCGTGGACGGGAGACGTGGGCGTGCTCTGGGCTGAGGCTAGGAAGCCAGAACGTCAGAGCTGAGCGGACCTTGAAGACCAGGACTCCTAGTCTTCATTTTGCCACTGGGGAAACTGAGGCCCAGAGGGCAGAAGCATTCCGCCCCACTCCCCGTCCCCCGAGGTCCCGTGGCAAGTTGCGACAGGGTGAGAGATGGAACCCAGGTCTTTAAGACACAGAGGAAAGGGTCCGGGCAGTGGCTGAGGCGGGAGCCTCCTCCGCTGGAGAGGCTCCCCTTACTTCCCTGGGGGTCGCCGGGGAGGGGGTGGGCCTTAGGCTGGGGTGTGATGCTCCCCTTCCCGGCGGCAGGAGACTGGGGACGGCTCCGGCGAGCTTTCCCCCTCACCCTGGCCCCTCTGCCTCCGCCCCAGCGTGAGGTCTCCTGTCACTGTGGACCTGTCCGGTCTCCGCCCCTACCCCCAGATCTCTCCTTCCCAGCAACGCGCCGGACGTAACGCCGATGGCGTTTCGTAGCTGGGGAGGCTAAGGCCCGGGGAGTAACGTGCCCGAGGCCACGTCCAAGGTGGGTGGTAGCGCTGGTGACAGAAATACACGCGCTCCCTACCCCCGAGCCCAGGTTCCCTCACTGGCCAGAGACACTCACTGAGGACTCCTCCTTGGGTGGCCAGCTTGTTGACAGAGCTGTGATCTCTGGAAGGTGTGGCCCCAGTCCTCATGACTCCGCGAGTCAGGCGCCTCTTTCCCTGTGCCCCGCGCTGCCTCTTCAGGGCACTCTCGGCCGGCGAGGCCTTGCAGTGGTCCCTAGAGTGGGGGATTGCAGGCGCAACGTCAGTCGCACTGCGGGGACGCCCCTCCCCGCCTTCCCCTGGTCCGACACCACACTCACGAGAAGCGGGCACACTTGCGGCACTTGCAGGTCTGGAAGAGGCACAGGTGCTTGTGGTCCTTGATTTGGTCCGTGGCCCCGTGGTTGTGGCAGCGGACACAGCGATTTAGAGCTCTTCTGGGGCGGAGTTTAATCCCCCACGGGGCTCTGGTGTCCAGCCCAGTGCTGGAGTCAGTGGGGCAGCAGGACACAGCGGACATCTCCCCGGGATCCATAGTTCTAGGGCCGGGAACCGAGGTCAGGGCGGCCACATGACCCCCCACGCGCAAACACACTCCCTGTGACCGCCGGTGAAGCCCATGTGAGCCGGCCGCCTTCCTCGGCAGCAGCTCGGTGCTGAGTCAGACTGCCCCCTCCCTTCTCGCCCAGGCAGCCCCCGTCCCGGGAAGCCCCACTCACGCACAGCCCGGTTCCGGGGCATCTCGGGCTTGGGTCCCCCGCATACTTTCCACCTACTTCTCGCGTTCCTTGCTTCCCTGCTCTCCACGGGGACCCCGGTTCCGGGCACACACGTGTCGTCCTGTGCCCCCTTCCACGACTACTGCTTGTCCTTTCCACGTGTCTCCCCGTGCCCTGCCATCGCCAGCTCTGATTGCTGGCCACACCGCCACAGCCGCGTCCCTCATCTCGCGTGCTCAGTCACTCCGCACTCGTGCCCCTACGCTGCAGCGCTCGATTCCACCGCCAGGCTAACAACGAGTGTCCTGGACGCAATTTTCCTCTCGCGCGGCGCCGTCATGTTTTGGGTGCAGCGTGTCGTGGTCGCAGTGATCTCCTCGCCGCCGTTTAAGCCGGCGCGGCTTTTAAAGCGATGCACCCCCCCAAACCGCGTCCTTTCCCTGCCTCCCAAGCACCCCTTCCCACGATTGTTTTCATTCGCCCTCTCGATCACTCATTGGCTACATTTCCGCCGAGCCGCGTCGCAAATGCCGGACCCGGATCTCGGGAGCAGCCAGCTTCCGCGGCACTAAGTGTTCTCCTGCAGCGACGCGGCCTGTCTGCTTTCCCGCGGCGCCGTGCATTCGCGCCACGGCCGGCCAGCCACCCTCCGTGCTCCCCTCCCCCTCCTCCGTGCTCCCCTCCCCCTCCTCCGCGCTCCCCTCCCCCTCCTCCGTGCTCCCCGCCACCGACGACAACTCCGCTGCGGCGCCTCCCCTCCCCCGCCGCCGCCCGCACCCCGGAGCGCCCCATATCCTCTCAGGCAGCCCGATCGTTCGCTGCCGCCCCCACCTCACCCTCACAGGCGGGGCCCGGGGCCCGGGGGCGTGGGGCCCGCGATCCTCCCGCTGGGGGCCCTCTGAGGAAGGGCGGGGGTGCGGGGCCGAGGAGGGCAAGGGCATCGGGAGCCTGCGGGACGACCCCGCTGAGGCGGGGATCGGGGGGACGGCGAGGGGGACCCAGAGCAGGGCGGAGGGGGACGGGACAGGCGCGGAGGACAGGGGACGTGTACCTGACGCCAGCCTCCGGTTACCTCAGCCCGCAGCAGGTCGCGAAACCGATTGCACTGGCACAGCGGGACTGGGCGCGGACTCGGCTCGGGCTCCCTTTCCCGCCCTTCCCGCGGAGGCCAATGAGCTTCCAGCGCTGCCTTCCGCCCGTCACCGCTGCGCTCGGCGACCAATGAGAGCCGCGCTGCGCCGAACCTCACCGCCAGGCCCCGCCCCCCGCGCCCCATCCCCCGCCGGGTCACCTCAGCCCGGCTCTCCTCCGCCGGCCGGCGGCCGAGTGCCCCCTCCGTGCTCCCGAGCCTGGTCTCCCGGACCCCTGTCCGTCCGAACACGCAACATCGCGTGCGCATGCATTTCGCACTCGCGTCCTCGGCGTCCCCTCACCCACCCCCACGGCTCTCCGCCTACCCTGTTGCGATCAGACCGCTCCGTGGCCCTCCGTCGGCGGTTCTCAATCGCAGGCGCTTTTGCACCCCCGGGGGACACCCGGCGCTGTCCGCTCTCCCTGGGCCCCTATCTGTGTGTCTGTGTTCCCGAGCTCCCCACCCTGTCGATCGAATTCCTCCGCCCCTGTGCCCATACCACAGCGTCTCGTCTCCCCCGAGCACGTATCATCTCTGCCAGAGCGGCCCCCGCGCGTCAGCCATCGTCCCCGGGCGTATGTCCGCTGTCCTTCCCCCGTCGCCCGCCCACAGAAAACGTCGGCACGACCACGTCATTCTCCCCGAACGCTCGTCCGCAACAGAGTCGGATCGCGCGTTCGCGGAACCTACGGCCCGGGGGAGGGGGAGACCCGACTGTCTTTGGGACGTCCAGCCTGCCCGGCCACCAGCTTAGCATTCAGTTTCATTTCTGGAACATGCAGTCTCCTGCATCTTTTCCTGCCCTTCTCCTAAGGTCCTCTCCACTGCTGCTGCTGCTGCTGCTCTTGTACACCGTCTCTCTTCAAAATGGCATTTTTTTTTCCCTATCGGCATCTGACTTACAGAAACCCATTTGACTCCTTAAAAAGTAAATGGACCTGAAAGTCAGCCACCGCGCTCAACTCGGTGACAGCTCATGATGTGCCTAGACGTTTTCTGCACTTTTCCTGTGAACCTGTGAGTTCACAACAACCGACTCGCGGGTTTCTGGCTGTGCTAACCAGCACACCCAGTGCAAGGCGGGCAGAAACGGAGACACTGGGCTCCTTCCGGTAATTCCTAACGTCGGCTGGAGAGCTGCCCCTACTTCCATGTGAAAATGAGTTTGCTGTACCTCACTGACTTCCTTTTTCTTTCTTACTTTTCTTTCTTTCTTTTTTCTTTCTTTTTCTTTCTTTCTTTCCTTTCTCTTTCTCTCTTTTTCTTCCTTCCCTCCTTCCTTCCTTCCTTCCTTTTCTTCTTTCTCACTCTCCCTTTATCAGATTAAGGAACTGCCCTTTTTTTCTGAGTTTAATACATTTGTCTTGAAAATCATGAGTAGACACTGAATCTTAATGCTTTGGCCTCCAGTGAAATGATCAACACTCCATTCACTTAACCTGTTCATACGGTCAGTTATTTACAGATTTTTTTTCCCCTCACAACCTTTGATGCGAGGGGGCAGATGGCGTAAAAGGGGTCAAATATGCCGTGACAGAAAGAGATCTACCGACGGGAGCTGAACACACGATGCAAACATGTGTATGCCTCACTGTGCAAACGTACAGCTGAAATTTACCAGATTTCCTTAACCGATGTCACCACGAAATATGAAGACAGAAACATAAAAGAGAAAGTGCGACTTATCTCCTGAGCAGAAGAGAACAGAAATCGCAACCCACTAGCTTCATGTTTTTCAAAAATTAAACATACACATTCAGTTAGCATCTACAGCAAGCAGAAGAATACTTTGGCAACACACAAACCTCTCCCGGGCCCCCTTCCACCCATAGTTTTCCTACCCTCACGCCGGCTTTGCTCTCCTGCGAAAAATGTAACTTAGCATTGGTGCATCGTCTCTTGTGCATGCTGGTGGGTTCGGTTTGCTAAAGTTTGGCTGAGGATTTTTCATCTGCTGTTCATGGGCGAGACTGACCCGATGCTTCTCTTTCTCGTACTGTATTTGCCGGCTCGGGGTCAAGGCTTCCTAGGGGAAATCGCCCCTCTTTTCCAGCCTATGGAATTGTTTGTATAGCGTTAGGATTACCCATCCTTAAGCTTTATGAAAGCCTGACCGCTAAACAACTGATATGCCTCTTTTCTTTTTTTCTTTCCTTTTCTTTTACTTGCGCTGTGGATGTTGTCAAAGACACACACATAGCATCCGCATACAAACTTACAAACAATCCCCGGGTTCGTTTCAGTAGCGCGGTGGTCCCTGAACATCGGCTTGCCCCGGCATCACCCAAGGGGGTCATTAAAACACATACTGCTCAGCTCCACGCCTTTAGCCTCAGCTCTGAAAACCTGGGGCGGGACCCAGAGTTTGCTTTTCCGACAAATTCCCCGGCGATGCGGATGCTGCTGATGGGAGACCACGCTTTGAAAACCACCGCGCGCGAGAGAAGAGTCAAGGAACCTCCAATTATCCGTCACCCGACTACAACCGTGAGCCACTCGTAGCAGATGTCATTTCGTAGATATTTTCTCCCCTCCCCCTCTTCCAGATTATTTTCGAGGAAATACCAAAGAGCATCTTATTTCATCACGGTAAACATTTCAATGCGTAACTCTAAAATAGAGCAATCCATTCTCCTCAACCTTTTTTTTTTTTTTTTGGAAATGCACAAAGCTGAAGGGGGAACACTCTTCTTCCCAGATTCTTAGTATCCCATCGCTCTCCCTCCATTTTCTTTTCGCCTCACCAGAGTGAGTTCCAAACGCTTCGTCCAATTCCTTCATTTGTGTATGTCCTAAGAACTAGGATATTCTCCTGTCTCACCACAGGACTATGATGGCCCGGAAGAGATTTGACAACGACATGACAGCCGTAGCCGAGTCCACATGCAGTCAGCATTCAAATGTCCCCAACGGTCCCAGTAATATCCTTTCGAGGGTCAACAATTCGATCAGGTCTCATACGTCACGTTCGGTTGTCACGTCTCTTTAATATCCCGTGGTCCCAAACGGTCCCTCGACGGAAATCTTCAACGACATAATGACATTTCCCAGGAGCCCAGGCCCGTTTGCTTGTAAAGCGTCTGCACTGTGGGTTTACCTGATATTTTCTTCCCGTTTAGATTTATGTTCCCCGTTCTTGGCAAGAATACCAAATAGGTGATGAGTAGTCCACGCCGCGTCGCCTCTGGAGGCGCCTGAGACCGGTATGTCTAGCCGTCGGTGTGGCTTTTGGCCTTACTCGGCTGGGTCACTTATTAAGGGATCCTTGGACAGGTCGCTCTGTTGTAAGGGCGGCTCTGTCCCTCTGCGATTTAGAAGCGGTCTGCGGTGAGATAGTTTGACACCGTGCGGATATTCTAGTCGCCAGAAAGACTTTCGCCTCTCCGCGCTGGCCTTAGCTTTTGTTCGGTGTTCTTTTCTGAACTGATTATTACTCTGGTAGTTGAACAATGGCAACGTTCTATTTCTATGTTCCTTTCTACTTCCACCCGTGGCCGCTTTCCTGTAAAGATGTGCTTCCCGGCGCCGCCACCGCCACCGCCACCGCCACCGCCACCACCTTGCTGTTGCTGCTGCTGTTGTGTTTGCAATAGCAGAGAAAGACGAAGAGCTCTTCATTTGCTGTGTTCAGAGACATATAAACAGAACAACGTGGAAAATATTAAGAGAAATGTAAGCAAATATAAGCGGACTTTGATAAGAATTTCCTCTAACAGTCCAAACAGAATGACAAAATCTGTTGTCTGAAATTAGAACCAGCTGTTCAATGACAATGAAAAAAAAGCTTTGAACAATTATTAAGAGGACCCGGGGTTACGAATTTGGACAGCTATGAAATGACTCGGATCTCACGTACACGCACACTCTCTCCTTCTCTCCCCCGCCGCACCCAAACACACACACACACACGCACACGCATACGCACGTTTTAGATGGAGAGATGGTAAAAATAGAAAATAAAAACCTTGTTATTTTGGTTACAGGATGCGTGTTAGAGAATTGTGAGACCATCTCTAACATTTTACACAATGCTGACCTTCCGCTCACTCCATACAATTCCCTTATGACAGTATGAAAAAGCAATTGATTCATAATCTGAAAAAAGTTAAATACCTGATGTTTGCCATGACACGAGTCATGAGGCCGGAGACCCTGGGCAATTAATATCTTAGGTACATTTTGTCTCCATGGGCTTTCCAACTTGCAAAGACGTGGTTGTAGCCTAAAACGCTGAACCGTCGCGCAGATACCGTGGGATTACTTGTATCGCTTCAGAGAAGGAGTTCGGCTAATTATGAAAAGATCACAAAAAATATGGAAAGATAGCGACCTAGCTGCTACGTCGGAAATCAAATGTCACTCCTATTTTAAGTCGAGAGTCCCGTGTTGCCTTTCTGCTTCTCTCCGCTGTACGATACGTGTTGAGAACACAGGTTAGGAACTTGGGTTTCTAAAGCAGAGTTTACGAAAGGTGTCACGAATATTGTTATTAAAGTCATTCGGTTAAGACGTGCAAATGCAGTGAATACTGTAGGTTATTTCGTCAGTCTCGCTAGAGGTTTGGGAGTATCGCAGCTCTTTTCAGAGAACCGGATTTTCGTCTCACTGATTTTCCCTTCTGTTTTTCTGTTTTTCCATTCACCGATCGATTACTGGGCTCACCTTCAGTAGGCCCTTCCTTCTGCCTGCCTTGCACTTATTTTGCTGCCCTTCTTCTTCTAGTTTCCTGAGGTGAGAACTTACATTATCGACGTGAGACTTCTCCTTTTCCTCAATGTAAGCCGTCAGTGATGTCAGTTTCCCTTTCGGCCTTGCCGCAGCTTCATCCCGCAGAATTCGATGCGCTTCGTATTCGTTTCCATTCAGTTCAATCCATTCCTCGATAGGCTGGAGAACTTCTTCTCTAGCCCATGGATCGAGTGGCCCCCTTACCACAGGACGGTGGCGAAAGCTCTGAAATTATCCCAGCAGGGACGGGGAGGGTGGCCTCCTCACTGCCGGGTGGAGGCATGATTCGAGAATCTCCATGTGATTGACTAGCACTACATGGGAGGGGCAGGGTGGCCCCTGTTTCCGCCAGTCAAGTGTGAAATTCTAGGCAGCCCCACTAGGCCCTCCCTACACCGTTTGGCTGGACCAGCGTGGTTTTCGTCCAAAGGTTTTCTGTCCTGCCAGGCCGCCCCTTTCTGATCCTGACGCTGAAGCGAACAGGCTTTGTTGTGGCTGTTTTGTTATTGCTGTTGTCGCTGCTGCTCTTGTCATCCTTGGTTTTTTGGCCTGGATCCTACGGCATTTCCCGGTAGCCCTCTTCCTCAGCTCCGAACGTGGGATGCATGACACCGAAGGAAAACTAGGGAACTCGCCACCGCGTCCTTCCCCTGGCTCCGAGATCCTTCGTTGTTCTGCCCGCTCCTCTCCACTTCTCAGAGCCTTTTGTTTAGTTAATACGTTGCGCCCAGGGTCTGAAGTTGTACGTAGTGGGAAGAACTGGGAAATGGACGTGTGCTCTTTCTTCCCCAAAGCAGAATTCTCTATATGAATTTAATGATAAGTTCTGATTTTTAGCATGTTTCCATTTAAAATTTAGGTTCGACTTTAATCCAACTTCGGACCATGGGATTCTTTCCTTTTTAGCGCCTACAGCACCCAGCCTTCCTAGGCGGTCTGCCATCCAAGTAGGTTCGGCCCATGAACCGGGCCCCAACCTACTTAGCGTCCACGATCAGACGGGATCGGGCGCCTTGAGGGTGGCATGGCCGTAGACCGGACCATCGGATCTTAAACTGAGATTAGATAAAGCTTTTGAATTCAATATATTTGTCTTGCATCAGATATTATAACACAAGAGATAAGCAAATACTGTGTCTTTTAAATGATTAATGTCCAGAATGCCTAAAGAACACCCACAACTCAAGAGTCATTTTAAAAAAGGAACAACCTAATTCAAAAATCATCAAGGGGCTTCAGGCACCACGTCTCCAAAGAAGGTCCACAAGTGGCCAATACGCATTGGAAAAAGTGCTCAACCTCACTAGTCTTTAGACAAATGCAAATCAAAACCCCAATGAGATTCCACCTCACACCCATCTAGATGGCTATTATTTTTTAATAAGAAAGACAGAAAACCACAAGAATTTGCAAAGATGCGGAAAATGGGAGCCGTTGCGCATCGCCGGCAGGAACGTGAAGTGCTGCAGCCGCTGGGGAAGACCGAGCAGTGGTCCCCACCCCCAGACACTTAGGTAGAGAATGACGACATGATCCAGCAAGTCTACTGCTAGGTATAGAACGACGGCAGAAAATGGAAAACGGGGGCTCACACAGAGATGAGGCGGAAACAATCCAGGTACCCGTGGGCCGACGCAAGGATAAACAGGATGTGGTGTACGCGTACAGCACGATATTATTCAAACGTCAGAAGGAAAGAGATTCTGATGTTGCCACAACACATTGTGCTAAATGAAATAATCCGGATACAAAATGCCGGTTGCTGTTCCCCATGGGGAATTCTGACGTTAGGTGTGCGAGACTTGTACGCAGGCTACTAGAAAATGTTCCTGAGAGGAACTAAAGGCCGACACGAACGGAGGTGTGCGTAGTACGTTCGTGGATCAGAACGGTCGAACAGGTTCCGGATGTCGGTGCCAGGAATTCATCTATAGGTTCGCCGTAACCGTAATTCATTCACACGAGAACGACGGCTAAACAACTATATGGAAATGGAAAGGACACGGAAGAGCCAAAGCCATTTGCGAAAGAACAAGGACGGAAACAACTCCCTGACCCGGGGTAGAGAGGTTCGGTAGCCGTGACGTGTGGCATGGCCATCGCAGCAGACACGCGGCGGGACGGATAGGAGAGGGAGCCCAGAGGCAGATCTGCACGCGTGTATGGCAACTGATCGGCGACAAGGGTGCTAAGGCAATCAGATCAACTAAAAATGAACTGCAAGGTGCTGGGGGGAAATACGGCTCCCCACGGGCAAAAGAAGCCACAGAGAGAGTTCGATACCTCCCGCTACACGCAAAGATTCAGTGAACAGAAATCACACGTGTAAGCGTACGTGTGAAGTGGAAAGCCTACGGGGAAACGTAGGAGAAAAGCGTTTTCATTCGCAAGGTATCAGTCGCAAAGGAAAACGAATCGGTGGACCACTGTCAACATTAAAAGGAAAGAAAGCACTTGCTTCCCAAACACCGGGGTTCGGGTCTCCGTGCTGCACCACTTTCTCTCCCGGACTGAACCCTCATCGCCGGCCTGGACTGCTAGCAACCCCTGGAGGTCAGAGGCCTGGGTCTGCTTCTGTTCTGGGGGGCGGGGTGGGGGTGGGGTCCGCTCCTTTTCAAAGGCAAAATCTGGCTTTATTGTCCTGGGCTTCTGCTTGCAAAGCTCTCCCCTGTCTCTATTTCCTGGCCAGCTTCTTCCTCCACTCATTCCAGGCATGCCTCCCTGGGGAAATCTCCAGGACTTGAATATTCCAACTGCCAGGGCCGGTGGCTGCACCTCCTCGGGCCTCCCACAGACACGCGAACTTCCCTCCACGGCTCTCGATTGCAACCGTCCTCTTGTGACCACCCTTGTCTTGGCTTCTCTCCCTCAGGACGGCTGGAAGCGGCAACAGAGACTCGTCCTTTCCTCTAAGCCCAGGCCCTGGCCCGAGACGGGCTCCCAGAGCAGACCCGCCCTGCGTTTTCACAGTTACAGCAAGAGCCTCTGAGGCCGCCTGCTTCCTCTTTTCCTTCCGGGCGCTCTGTGCAGGGAGCTCCCTGGAAGGTGTTGGCACAGAACCTCGCCCACGGTCTTGGCTGCGACCGGGCCGCTTCGCCCGAAACCCGAGTGTCAACGGTGCGATGTCACAGAGCGGGACCAGGCCGCGGCGAGCTCTCGCCTCGGTTGTTCTGCTTTCAGCTGAGCCCAGCACGGGCCCGCCACCCCTGTCCCTCACACCTCCCCGGCCCCGCAGGCCCCACGCCTCCCGTCCACCAGCTGCCGCGTGCTGACTGACTGTCTGCCAGAGGCGGCGCCCGACGTGTCCCGGCGAGGGCAAGACCTCTGCTGTGGGTGGGCCCTGTGCATGGCGCCCTGCTCGCTTCCATAGCCCTCTCAGAGCCATCGCTGCCTGTGGCATCCCCACCCGATGACAACTCACCATCTGCCCCGCGCCTCTGCTTTTTTTCTCCAGCAAACAGACACCTGGCTTGAGCCTGCTGGGAGGTTCCGAGCTAAGGAGATAAAGACAGAAAAAGGCTGGAGGGCTGGGAGAGAGAACCACGGGAACAGAGGGGATGTCCCATTCCAGAAAAGTATCCACTGCCTGAGCACAGTGTACCGGGCCCCGGGAGGGGGGAGAGGCAGGGCGGGGCCTGAGGGGTGAAGGGGCGGGGCAGGACAGGCCCCCAGCCTCTTTACGCCCAGCACTGAGGAGCTCAGCTAGTCTCCTGGACGGATCTCCAGCAGTGAGGAGCTCAGCTGGTCTCTTCGAGGAAACCGCGGTGGTCACTAGGGGCACCCACACTCCCTCGGAAGCATGATATTCACTCCTTTCCTTCCACCTCGTAAGCCGGTGAGTGTGCTCTCCCTCTGTGTGCTGGCACGTCGGCCCCAGGGGGCCGAGGTTTGCCCCGCAGGGGTCCCCGCCACGTCCCCAGCACGGAAAACTGGGCTGGGGTTGCACACGATACTCATCGAATGACTTAAAGAATGTCGGGCGAGGCAGGGGCCCTTGGGATGAGGCTACTTACTCTCCACCACCCCCACTCACTTCTTTCCAGCCCAAGAAGGGCACTGACAAGTTTCTCGACTCGCCTGACACCGTGGAGAACCCCTGCGATGGCACGGGCTCACCCAGGGAACCTGCTGGGCCCCAGGGCTCTTGGAGGAGCTGGCTCCAGAGAGCCTTGGCATTTTTCACCGAGTCCTTCAGGTGAGAGCCGAGCGCCAGCCCCTGCCTCTGCCACTGCTCAGAGCCCACAGCCAGGCCAAGCCTCCCCCTCCCTTCCCCTCCCCCTCCCTTTGTGGCCCGAGAGCCCCCAGGCCAGGCCCGACCTGCGCAGGAGCCGCCAGGCTCAGGCTGTCACTCTGCTTTGCCTTTCCAGGGGAGGCTACGAGGCCCTCGGAGACCAAGGTGACGCTGCCGCGGACACAGAGCCCTGAGTGCTGATCAGGCCCCCTCGGCGGCCCCACGCCCCCGCTGTCCCAGGCTCCGTGTCTCTGGACTCACAATAAAAGCGGCGTGCTTGACCTCTCGGCCTCGTGGTGTTTACTGTCCCCCTCCGACCGGCATCCGCCTCCTGCGCCTCACGGTTTGCGTCTTTGGGTGGGGGTGTCGTGGTGGGGGGACACGGTGTCACCTACCGGGCTACGGAGCATACGATCCGTCGTCCGTGCGTCCGTCCGTCCACCCGTGCTCCCGTGTCCTGGGGCAGTCCTGCTTTTCCCTCCGCGGCTGCTGGAATAGGACCGTGTTTCAAGGAGAGAACTTGTACTGGTTCCAAACATTTCAAAGGGGTGGCTGTGGGGCGGGGAGTGAGCGACCGCCCAGCGGGGCGCAGGGGCTGAGGGTCACAGTGAGAAGACGGACAGGGCCAGGGTCGCTGGGTCAGGGGGAGGACGCCGTCGTGGAACCCGAGGCTCTCAGAGGCTCCAGAGCCACCGGGTTGCGGTCTGACCACAGGACCCACCCCGCCCTCGGAGAGCGTCCCTCCAGCGGCGGGCCTCGTCTGCCACCGCGGGCAGCTCCTCTAGGTCATGCTGGGTCTCCCTGAGCCCTCGCGGGCTGCTCTGCCTCTTGCTGCCGGGAAATGGCGGCCGGAGGAGGAACGGCTGAGTCTGGCGAGAGCTTCCCGGAGCCGGGACCAGCCCGGGCTTCTCCGGGGCTGCTGCGGGCCTGGCTAAGGCTGTGCCGGGGGGTCCGGTCCCCATGGTCCGTGCCCCCCGCTTCCATGACCCAGAGGAAAGCTGGGGAGTGGAGCTCTGAGAGTCCTTCCTTGTCCGTGCTCCACTTTGGAGCACTGAGGCAGAGCGCAGAGCACAGCAGCCAGAGCTCCGTGGAAGAACACTTTGCCAGAAGCGCTTCCTTCTGTCCCGGCCTTTGAATGAAGTCTCATGGACACACATACAGCACCCCAATGCACACTCCCTCGTCTGCTCCCTAACGCAGCGCCCCCCCCACACACAGACACACTCCCCAGCATGTGAGTAATCCTGTGTGACTGTGCAGCCTCAGAGCTGTCACCCCCTGCTGCATGGGTGACCCCACGTCACCTCAGACACGGTTCCCTGAAGCCTCCCGGTGACCACGGGGGATTCGACACCCCCGAATCCCGACCGCGGGGCCCCAGCGAGAACACGTCAGCAGCTGTGACAGATAAGCCGGGACCGGCCCTCTTCCCCCTGCCAAGCTGTTCTCATGGGCTGGGCCCTGTGTCTGCGGGGGAGGGGAACTCTCCCCTCTCTTTCCAGGGGAGGCCAGGAGCACTCTCTTGTGCCCCGGCCTTGCCCAACTGCTAGGAGTGCTCCCCAGCACCGCACGGGCTCAACGCTGTCACACGGCACGCTAGCCTTGCCAGCTGCTGTCACACGCACGGGCTCGATGGCCGGGTATGCAGAGGGTGTGGGGAAGAGGTCAGGGCCAGGCAGACTCGGGTCCCGGACAGACCCTTCTGACGGCCTTCTGGAAGCTGACTGGGATTGCCAGAGCCCACGACAGTGAGCAGAGTGACCCAGTAACCATTAGCTGTGTCAGGGTGGCCGATGCCTGCAGAGGGGCTCACGACACGGGGTGGGCACAGAGAGCCACCTTCCGGACTGGTGGGCTGCCTTCCCGAATGGAGCCCCGATGCACGCCTCTGCCTCCTGCACGCACGCCTCTGGACAATCCCCTGCCCCCCGAGCGTGGTCCTCCTGCTAGCTTGCTTCTAAGCAGTAGCATCTGGCCAGCGTGACGGCACGCCACCAACGCCGTCAGCCCACGGCAGGACCGGGACTGCGCCGTGCTGGCGTTCACTGTCCTCTCGCATTCTCGCTCTGATGCAGAGGGCCGCACGGCAAGGGGCCGATGGCGGACTCTGGCCAGCAGCCAGAGAGGATCCCAGCCACTCGGCACCGTGACCCGTGCGGGGCGGCATCCCGCCGACGGCCACGTGAGCGAGCTCCGAAGCGGGCCCTTCCCCCGTCGAGCCTTCACGGGACACCGTGGTCCTGAGCTGAGACCGCGCTCCAGCCTTGTGACACGTGGAAGTGGAGGGTCCGGTGAGCTCACGTCCACGTCTCCACCCACAGACCCCAGAGATGACAACGGTGTGTGCTTTTAAGCCCCCAGGTTCCGGGCCCCGTTTGTCACGTGGCCGCCAACAAGGAGGAGGACAGCGGGCAGCTCTGGAGGCTGGGGTGCGGTAGCAGGCCCCGCTCAGCCCAGGGGGGCTCCTCAGGGGCCAGGGAGGCGCAGGGTGCACCCATCCGTCCGTCTGACCTGCGGCCCAGTCCCAGCTTCGACACTAAGCGTCCGTCCCCTCAGGCTAATCGCTGTGAAGCTTCTGGCTCAGTCTGCTCTTCTGTCACATCTGACTGAGACTCAGCTTGCGGGACTGCGACAGAGACAACTGTGCATTTGCTTGCAAGTCGCATGACACAACGCCGGATGCGTGCAGGGCCCTGGGCATACGGTAGCATGAGTTTTAACGGGGTCTGTCTGAGACCGTGGACAGCCTCCCAGGGGCTCCCCATTGGTCCAGGCGGGTGCTAGGCCCTCACCCACAATCAGTCGAGCAAGCGAGCGAGCCAGGCAAACTGTCGTCCTAGCAAGTCGCACAAAAGCTTTTCTTGTCCGGGAAGGGAGGCACATCACAGCAGATACTTTGCTAATCAACTCCGGCGTGAGGGAGGCAGTCCCCGCAGGACTCGCTCCAGGGCCACATCCAGTACACAAAGGAACAAACAGTCACATCTTCCCTCCCACCTGTCCCTCTCTCCCCGCCCCCACCCCCGTGGCTACTTCCCTCCAGGCCTGTCTCCCTTGCTCCCTCTCCCCTCTCGCTCGCCTGTTTCCAAGATCCTGTCCCGACACGTCTGCATCTTCCCACCCCTGTCACACCTGCTCGGACCTCGGCAGCCCTTGTGTTTTCCTTGCTCTAGTCCAGACAGACTCCACCACTGTTCCCATCATGCCCTGGTCTCCGGCTCTCGCAGGCCGCAGAGCACAGCCCCTGGTCACTGGCTTTGGGCAACAGCTCAGGCGGGCCTCGCCCTGACCCCCCACTGTTCCCTGGAGGGGCTGCCTCTGGAAGACGCAGTGTGCGTGCTATGGACACCTGCACAGGGCCGGCGGGAGGCCAGGCCACGTTCCAGGCCAGGAACGGGGGGACGTCTTCCTGCATCACACAGATCCAAAGTGACAGGGTTCGGCAAGGGCCCCCTCCACGCAGGATCTTGTCTCTCCTCCCTCACGGCTCCCAGCGGGACGTGGGGACCCTGCTGCTCTCCTCAGCCTCGCCCCTCTCCTCGGGGTGCCTGAGATTGGCCTTCAGGCCCCAGTCAAGGCCGCCCTGCCGCGGGGCCCTGCGCTCAGGGCTCTGCTCCGAACCTGCTACTTCCCTCCTCGGCCTTCTGATCCCTGACGCGCCCGCCTGCATTGGGTGCTCCCTGTGCCCGCATCGCCCGAGTCCGTGGCCCCCCGTCCCCTCGCTGCTGCCGCACGGACGCACCGTGTACCTTCTCCGGCGCAGCACTGCGCACACCCAGCCGTCGTCCCCTCTGGCGGGTGGTCTGCACCGCGGCTGCACCCAGACCCTCCTCTCCCGGGGCGGGGGCTCTGCTCCTGGAACGACCCGGACCTGACACAGGCCTGTGCCAGGCGGCAGGGACCCGATTAGTGCTTATGGGAACCACGAGCCAGTGAGCGTGTTTTCATGAGGACTGCACTGCGCGGGACGCTCTCAGCTGGGATGCTGCCGAGCGACATCCTTGTTACTTCCTCCCGCAAGGGGTCCGCAGCCTCCCACCCGGCAGGACCTGTATGTTTCCACATCTGGGCCGAGCGCCGTCTTCCTGAGCGTGCCCAAGGCGCCTCTGCATCCCCGAAACGAATGTGGTCGGGCCCAGTGTCGGGAGGGCCGGGCTGGGACTGCGTGCGACGGCGCGGGGGACATAGCCGCCGCCACTGAGGACAGATCCCGACCCGCCCCAGGGACGAGGCTTCCGTGGCCTCCTTGCTCCAGCTGTCACATCAGGA
>PVKZ01005933.1:0-43519 GCA_004027375.1 Macroglossus sobrinus | reverse complement strand
AGCAACCAAAACGAGATTATGGGTAGACTGGACATAAGCAACACACTTTGGGGGGCACTGTCTCCCATCACTCCCAGATGGGACCGTCTAGTTGCAGAGAAAAAGAGTTCTGGGCTCCCACTGATTCTGCATTATGGTGAGTTTTATAGTTATTTCATTATATAATATGTAATAATAGGAATAAATTGCACAATAAATGAATGTAATGTGCTTGAATCACCCTGAAACCATTCTCCGCTCCCCCAACCCCCTCCCTGCAGGTCTGGTGAAAACTTGTCTTCCATGAAACAGGTCCCTGATGAAAAGGGTAGGGGCCTCTGATATAACCAACAACTGTAGTGTAAGGGTACGCTATAACCTAACACAATTGATTATACCCTCTCTGATATTGAATATCTGACAGTGCAGCAGTCCCACTTGAGTACCACTTGAGGAGCTATTTGCAGAAACTACTTCCTTTTGGTGTGCAGTGTTCCACATTTCTGGTACATAAGTCAGCAAACACATTTTCGGCGATCTTCCCAAGAAAAGAGAGAGGAGGAGGAGGGGAGGAGCAGGTTGCTCAAACCACTTTATACTCTCCGCATATATTAACCCACCAAACTGAAAAGTGGGAAGTCAACCAAGCCTTTAAAAGTGCTCAAAAGTTCTGATGCTAATTAGAATAGTACAAGATTCCTGTAATGCCCAGGGTACCACGGAGGTTCTTGATGACATCTATAGTAGGTTCTCCATCAATTCTTCCTTCTTGCCCATAATTCTCTTTATTTTCTTAGCCCTCTCCTTTCTCCATTTTCTGTTTTTCGCCCAGCACGCGGACTAAAGACATTAGCCGTTGCTGGCCCGTTTAAATGCCCAACTTCTCCTTGCACCATAAAAAGCATCCTTGAAAGTGTAGAAATCTAGGGCTGTCAAGTCATCTCAAAAGTCCTTCTTAGTACTACTCAGCTAAAGAACCTACAAATGACAAGGTGCAGCAGGGGGTCAAGTAGCGGACCCTGGCCTCATCACACCAGAAAATAACTGACAGTTGGTGGGATGGCCTGAGAACGTGAGCAAGGCTGGACGTCAAAATCACGTTCGACCTTAGCAAACTCAGACGCGCAGGCGCGTGTCGCAGAGCCGGTCTCTCATGGCCGCATGAGAGCGCCTGCGCACAGAATCGGGGCGGTCCGGGGCGGTAGAAAGAAGGAGCGGTAGGTTTTAGCACTCAGACTGTCTTAGGTCTCTTCAGCTTGCTAGCCCCGCCTTCTCCAGCTGCTAGCCTTCCCAAACAACCGGGTGCAAGGCCCCCGGCTCTCTTCGTCCATTGGCCCTTAGGTTTTTCCGTTTCCGCCCAGCCCTCGATAGTTTACCAATCAGCTTATGCGTTTGGGTAAGCCCTCCTTCTCCGTCGCTCGGGTACCTCCGCCTCCTCTCGCTGCTGCCCACTTCCACACCTACTTGGGTAGGCGGGTGTCTTCTGGGGCCTTAAGGGCTGGCGGCGGCGGCAGCAGTAGCAGCGATATGGAGCTCGGGGCTGGTGGCTCAAGTATTGCTCGCGGACATGAGTCCGGGTCCCTGAACATTCCGCCGCCCCGGGAGCAGGAGCGGAAGCTGGAACAAGAGAAGCTGTCCGGGGTGGTGAAGAGCGTACACCGGAGGCTCCGCAAGAAGTATCGGGAAGGTAAAAAGCGAGCTGGGCGGGGAGGGCGGGGAGGCATCATCGTCTCATCCCCATGTCTCCTCTCCACTCCGGCCAAGGTCCCACCATTAGAACCCAAAGGAGCTGCACGTCAGCCACTGCCAGTGCAGCTCTCCCAGGCCCGGACCCTTTATGGTCGAGTCCTCAGTCGGCGTCTGGCGCGCTCCTCCCGCCCCATTTTCTACGAAGGCCCTTCAGACGAGTTCCAGGCCTGTGGAGGAACTTGAGTGCCCAACCCCTCAGTCTCCAGCCGCAGTGCTGAGATTATTGTCACCACACACAAACACATACGCCCTCACAGAGGAGGTGGAGGTCGCTGGTTGCGAGAGACGGCAGGTAAAATCCATTTGAGAAAGGCGGACTGAAATATGGCCAAGTTGGGCCTCGCTTCTCGCGCTTGACCAGACTGATTTCCTGCGAGATCAGACAGACCGCCTTCTTAGAACCTCAGTCCTACGGGTTTAGCCAGGCCGGGTCGGAGCTTCTTATTGGCTTCAAGGGCTGCGAAGTCAGCAGGCCTTTTAGTGACTGGACTTAACCTTGTTAAAAGGATCAGGGACTCCATCCATCCCCCACTCACCATATTCAAATGCTTGATCTTAGTATTTATTTAGGCGGAGGAGGAAGAGATCTGGGGCAGATTTTCAAAATGCATTTTAGTTTTTGTATAATATCCTGAGAACACAGATTTCCTGGAGAAGCCGGCCTTCCCTGAGAACCCTCCTATGGAAGATCTTGAGCAAAGGAAGAAGGCTTAGTAGTAGCTTTTGCTTATGTCTAAGTAGTGTTTATAGTTGGGGGTCTATAGTTATGCTTGGCAATTTTAAAAATAGGCTTTTTTACAGAGCTATTTTATAATACACTGATGACTGAAAATTCCATTTTTGTGTATGCCCAGGAGAAATTTCTAATAAAAATTAAAATGAAGAATAACTACTTGGCTCTCGTTTTAGTTTAATTGCAAACCGAAAAGTCTAGTGTTAGTCTTATATTTAATTTAGGATTAGAAGCAAAATTATGTCAGTCAATGGAACAGACATGTAAGATCATGTTGCTTTGAAGTACAAACACTTCAATTGCTCTACAAGGTTAAAAGTGTCTTTTGCTCCCTTGAATGTAGTTGATGTGTTTAATTTTTCAAACTTTAAATTCAGTTTTCTTCCTTTGGCAACTTAAGCCTAGCTTTTTAAGTAGCTGATTGAATAGTGTTTTAAATAACTACTGTAGTTATTGTTTAGTAGGTAGCAGTAGAGAGAGACTTATGAGGCATAGTTAAGATGTTGAAATTTGTTTCTTAAAAGGATGCTTTAAACCGCAACCCACAGTTCATTCAATAAAATGAGTAGTTATGACAACCATTGCATTTGATAATCAGAGAATGCACTTACATAATGGCATTCACTACAGATTTTTATGTTTGGAGAAATGGAGAAATCAGTGGACACACTTTATATGAATTTATTATGCTATTTTGTAGAAATTTAAGTAAGTACATATTTTTAAAGAAAAAATGACTAGTATATAATTCAGTTTCCATTTTTACCTTTTTATAATTTCAATATTCATTATTCATTTATTCATAAATCAATAGGTTCCACTTAAATTAACACACTACTGATGTGTTATGTCTTCAAGTGCTGTTTATACTTGCTTAGTTCTGACATGTTGAAACTTGTCTTTAAGCCTGAATTATTTATAATGAGAATTGGTAGTTGGAGGTTACCAGAGCTAGAATAGATACATGAAGTTCATAGGTGAATGATCTGCTGTGCTTCTGGTCAGATGGAGTCCTGGCAGTCTGTAAACATTTGAATGAGACAGTTCTCAAGGCATTTTAGTGCCCTGAATTCCTCCAGTGATCTAGATACACTTTGATAGGCTTTATTCCAATGATATACAAAGCCCATCAGTGAACTAGCAAAGTAAAAGATCTTAATGAGAATGCTGTTCCTACCTTTATTTCTGACATGTAGGTCAAATCTTAGTGGTTTACAAAAATCTGTGAAAAAAGCCATCTGTGAAAAATTCTATTATGCACATAATCCCAAAGAAACAATTTTTAGCATTTTTCTTTGAAGTTTTAGCATTGTTATAATACTAATGGTCCCAGCCTGCAGACATATTTTTACACGTTCATTTGCAAGTCAGCTGTGGTCATAAAATAATAATATAAATGGTGCTTAGGTGCTCGGTCAGGTTACAAAGGCCTATTTAATCAGTAGCATACTTGAGCTCTAATACCAATAACTGGAAAGTACACTCTTTTTATAACAGTATCACAATAGGCAGTGAAAATTCCGGCTTAGAATCTTGGAACATTAGACCAAAAGGAGGCTTAGCATTTATCAGTGATTTCCAAGCATCAGACTCACCTGGGTGCCTTTTAGAAAGTTCCTGTGTTCCACTTCAGATGTTTATTTTCAGAATCCCTATCATTGGAGTCTAGAAATTTGTCAGCCATATTTTGGAGTGGTGACCCAAACTTCCTTCCTTTTGTACATGAGTAAGCTGAATCCCAAAAATATTAAAATAATTTGAAGTTTGGATAGTTCATTATTAGCATGTATTTTTTAGGAATAATAGTTTTTCTTTCCAATTCTAAGCCTTATGGTAACTCCAGATATTGGTGGAATGGGAGGGAAAATGGGGAGCAGGAAGTAAGTAGCCCTAGAATTTGTGTAAGAGGATATAAATTGATGGGAATGGAGTCATCCATTGATTGGATAGGTATGATTAGCTGAGCTGAGACTATGAGGTGTGGGGTTTTTTTTGTTGTTGTTTTATAGTAGAAAAAAGTTTTATCATTAGAAGGAAAAGTACACTTCCAGACGTGGAAGCGGGCCTGAGCAAGAGAAGCGTGGCTCAAAAGACAGGTGTGGGTTTTTGAGAAGGAAATAAGTTGCAATAGAATGAAGAAGGCAAAACATTCACTGGATAGTAAGAACTGGATCATGAGTGTAAGGTTGTATAATATAGTTTTTCCTTCCTTTATCTTTGGTAGTGAAATTAAAAATGAAGCAGAAATAAGAATAAAAAAGATTTTCCCATCCTAATCCATTTTTCCAACTGATGCTTGTTGATAGTGATGAGTAGTCTTGGGGTGTTGATTAGTAGATAGACTAATGGTAAAGACTATCAAGTGGGTTTAATGCACTCTATCACTTTCCCCCTCTCTTCATTTTACTGCCTGTCCTGTGTCACCACTTAGAGATCTTTGCCAGTGCATCTAAGGGTAAAGTGAGAATTGGAGGTAAAGGTCAGTGTTCCAGGCAGTGCTGAAAGCTGAAGTAGTTAACATGAAGAAATGGTAGAATGTCTAGCAATAGTGATGAAAAGTGTTTTTTCCTGGTGTCAGCCATTTATAGATAGGGGACAGTCTTTTAGAGTGAGTTTGTATAAATGGAAATATGATTGCAGATTAGGTGTTTTCTGTCTTTGTTTTATAAAATTAAAAAAAAGTGACCACCATGTAAACCAAAAATATTTTAAATATATCATGAGTTGTAGATAGCTTTTTAGTAAGAAACAGCTAGTTTTGCTTTCCATATCTAATTGAGAGCTGATGTAGAGCCATGTGTATTTTCAGTTGTCTTTGTATGACTTTTTTTCCATAATTCTAGTTACATAATCCCATTACTATAATGATTGTTATTATGCTTGGCATCTCTTTTTCCAAACTTAAAGTATTCATGTAAAAATTCCAAGGAAATGTAAAGGCTGTGGTTGTTAGGAATAAAAGTACAATCTTCATTTCGTTTAGTTTTGTATTTTTAACAAATCTTGTGAATGTCTTTAGCAAATTTCATTAATTTATTTAGTCTCTGAATTATTTTATATGCCAAAACTGATTAAAACATGACATAAACATGTTTTACCCTGTTTCTTTACATGTTTTTGCCAGTCATGTGCAGTCAGAACATGCTGCTTTTTGTGCTGGAATCTGCTCAATCAGCAAAATAAGTCAGGTAGAGACTGTCTACAGAAAAGCTTGTTAACTTTGTCCTAGGAAAGTTTGAACTGCTATTCTAGCAAGGGGGGAAAATGAAGAGTTTAATAATCTCTAAAACTGAAAAATAAAGGGAATGGTGACTGATAGTCAATTCAGTGAGGGGCACATAGTGTCCCTATAATAGCCATTTGATTTTGTTATTTTTATTTTTAGTCATCTTTGTAGTAAGGTATCTTTTTAGGGTGTTTTTAGATTTCAAAAGATACAGTAAAAGTCAAAAGTATTGGTGTAGATCTTTTGATTGTTTTTAGGGAAAAAAAATTAACAAGAAATGCAGTGGATCTTAGCCTTGATTCCCCATTAGTTTCATCTATAATTTCATGGAACACAGGCATCTCTATTATTTAAAAACTTCATAGATTATACAGTGGAGAAGGGTTGAGGAACACTGAGCTAAGGAGAAGGAATATAGAAGAAAGAAAATCATTTAGGAGACTCATCTGGTTAAGAGTTACGAGCATAAATAACAGTAGTGATGATGAAAGTAAGGATAAAGCCTTTTAGAAGGTAAGAATGAACTGTTTTAGTGACAGTAAAGGGAAAGAATCAAAGATGTTACCAAGATTACTTACCTGGGAAAAATTAGTAGCCATTACCATCCAGTTTGGAAATGCGTGTATTGTTAGGATAGAGGCAGAGAGAACAGAGCCAGACAGATTGAATTGTCCTAGAGATAATGGTAATGATATAGTTTGGAATATATTCCTTGGACATGTAGAATTGGAAGCCCTCTCTGTGAAAGTTGAAGCTTTAAGGGCAGATGAACTGATGAGTGATGATAAATAATGTATAACTGAGGGCAGATCCTTGGAAGATAGCAGTAGTGTCCAATTTTACTTAACTACTCCTCTTTCTGACTTATGCTCCCATAGTACAGTTGTGCTTGCATTTATTGTATTTATAACTTACCAGTTCACTTGTCTGTCTTTCCCACTAAACTTAGGTTAGGTAGGATTCTGCCTTTTATCATTGTACCCGTAGTATCTAGCACCCATGCCTCCTCAACCAAGGCACACACAAACAAAAAGAAAGAAGCTAATCTAGATATTTCTAGATAGTTGAGTCTAATCTTTTTATATTTGTAACTTTTAAATTTTAACTTTTGTGTATAATTTTTTGTAATGAATTTATGGTCATATCTTTTAAATTGAGTATATTAGATTAAATTTACCCCTTTAAAAATGACCCATATTATCATTATGAACATCATTCTGTTTTCTATAAATAAAACTGTAAATAATGGAGTATATAGATATTGTAAAATGCTTTGTCATTAACAAATATTTGTTAAATTTTTGTTTAATCAATTTGCCTTATTTTACTGTATACTGTGAATTTTGTTTCTCCTCTTATCTACTACTTACCCTCCCCTTCCCATTTGTTCCCACATACCAGTGTCAGCCAGAGATTTTTTTAAAAAAAGATTAAGTTTTGCCAACAGAAAAATGAGAACTGAAAAAGATGTTGCAGTGGTATAAGGTGTGTCTCTGTGTGTTGGTATTAGAAGATGGTAATAGTTTTGTGTATGTCTGTATATTTAGTTATATTTATATACTCAAACTTCACAGATACAAATTTTGCAACTCCAGTATCAATCTCCTAAATTTTGGAGATAAAATTTGTACCAATTGCAAAATCTAAACATCTGAAAACCACAGATCTAAACTTCGGTTTTGCAAGCATTATTTTAGCATAGGTAGCTAATTCCCATGCTTATAGAAGGGCCTCTGAGTATTCCTTATTATTGTTTATATAAAAATTTCTCTACTTTATAGAAATTACTGTTCTAATTTATACAGAAAGTAAGACCCAGAAAGTTGTTTTTAAATGCTTTGTTTAAACAAATGATCTGTATGGTCGTACACATATCAGTAAAGTTGTTTCACATGGGGTCAGCAGATGTTGATGCCATTGATTTCTGACTTTTTTTTTATTCTTTCCATTTCTCATATAGCATGTATTCAAAGAATTTTATGTTTTGGATTAACTATTTTTGATCATAATATATTTATGGTAAGAGAGTTCTCCAGACACAGAAGATACACTATGGGCCATATTTTGTTTGTATATATTAAGTTTTATTCATGCACTGTTTTGTTGTTTAATTAAATTTGACTCTTCAGGTTGCCCCTAGCCTCATTGCTCGGTATATTATTTCATCAGGAATTCGAGTTTACAACTTTGCCATAGACCTGATTTTGACATTTGGAGAGCATTAAAATAAATGTTCCCACTCCAGACCAATTAAATAAAACTTCTGGGTGATTCTGGTGTGCAGCCAGAGTTGAAACTACTGCCAGAAGTCTAACAGATAATACAGTTGCAGACTAAATAACTGCATTTGACTGACAAAAGACCACTCGTTTGTGCCTAGTAGAATCTGTGTACTTTGCTGTAGTGCAAAAAGCTTTATTGATAGCCATGAAAGTTCATAAATTAAAAACTCATAAAGAGAAGCAGGGTGTTATAGCTGTTAGAAGCATGGACTTTGCCACTTGACTGCTAGATTTGATGTATACCCTTGAGAAGGTGACCTTATCTCTCTGTACTTCAGTTTCCTTATCTGTATCCACTTTAATGTGTTGGTGTTAAAATTAAATGAGCTAATATTTATAAAGTACTTAAAACAGCATCTGGCTTATAGGAAGCATTAAGTTTGTTAAATACATAATTAAAAATAATAGAATTGTATCTGTAGCTGCTCCGCCTGAATGCATTTAAGGACTATAACACTGAAGATTGAATGGTTTCAGGTATTTCTGCCTAGACTGTTCTATAGTGTCTTGTCCAGTATTGGAATGGTGGTAACATTTTTTTTTTTTGCTCCCTTTTACTTCTTACATTTTTAGGTTTTCATATGGAACATTTGATGTTTTTAGTATGTTATGATACTGATTTTTTTTCCCTTATCAAAGAAATAACTTTGTAGCATATTGGATATAATATACACATTTTTCAGGTGGTTTCTTTGTTTGGTTCTCAGGAGGTGCTTCAACACCAAAACACCTGGGGTGTTTTGTCCTCCCTTAGGATTGCCACTATATCAAGTGCTCAAGAGTGCTAAAATGCAGGTCTTTTGTGTGATTTAATTATGTTTATAAGACAGTCTGGTCCTGAACACTTTGGAATAGCTACTGAATTTGTTTCCTTTTGGTCATGAGTTTCTCTGTTTACCTCATATCAGAGAAAATGACCTTTAAAAGTTCTTTGAACTTGAATTTGCTAATCTGATCATCTGTAGATAATGTATTGTGTAGCTCATATTTGGTAATATACCTAAGTAAACATTAAATAAATTGTTAGTTCTGAATTTCTAAAAGTTCAAGACTTGTTTGTGATACTCAAAGTAAATCTTTTAGACTATTTTTTTAAAGACTTTGATGACCCTCGTATTGAAATAGTTTTTAGTTTGTAATTTTACTGTGCTCATGGAACATCATTTTTAACTTCTTTAAATTTATTTATTTTTAAAAATTTTATTGCATTGTGTGTTCACCCAAAGTTAGATTTTCTTCCATCACTAAATATTTGACTCCTTTTACCTCTAACTACCTCCCTATTATTTTTTAAAAAATTAAATATATTGAGGTACAATTTATGGACAGTATACTGCACTTAAAGTGTATAATTCAGTGGGTTTCAACAGGTGTATACAACTATGAAACCATTACCACAATCAAGATATAGGACATTTCTATTGTCCCCAAATTTCCTCATGTTCTTAGGCAGTCTCTTTTTCTACCCCTTGTCCCACTGATCTCTTGTTACTATACATTTGTCTTCATTTTTTAGAGTTTTATATACATGGAATTATGTGATAGCTTTCCTTTTGCATTGTATACCATTTAAGAACCACAGTAGTGCAATGTTAAGCTTTGATATCATGACTCACAAGGCTAAACCACCAAGAATAATGACATTCTGTTACCTTACATTGGCCTCACATTTACGTTACTAAATTTCTTATCTTCTGTGCTTTATATCTTTTCAAATGAAAATTAGGATAGAGTTATTGAGAGAATAATCTTCTAATGTACTCAAAACATCAAATGGTCCTGACATGTAAAAACATGAACCTTAGCATCACCTATTTATTTTTTTCACATATAAATACCTCCTTATTTATTTAGTATTGTTACCAGTAATTTTACCTTAATCATATAGATTTTCCAAAAAGATCTAAGTGCTGTTATCCAAGAACTTAATGGAGGTGACTGCAGTTCCAGGTACAAATTTTTCTTTTGATAGTAACATGAGGTGAAAAAAAAATTATAAATCATTTTAAAATAGCGAAGAGAGTCTCAAAAATTTTGAACCTGTTGCTTTTCTAAACCTTCTAACTCTTATTTTGAGAACACTACTTTGAAGTATTCAAATTTTACTGCATTTTTATCATTATTATCTGTTGACAGTTATCACCTGCAGTTTGAATTTTACTGTAGCATATGATTTGATTTGTTTGTCATTTTGGTGCTTCCTGTATTATTTTAGCATAGTGAAAATATACTTTCTCCCTCGTTGATGGGGCACCTTGATTATCTTCTATAGCTTATACAAATTATAAGTCAAAAGTAGTTTTTGCCATTCAGTTTATACTTTATAATGGGAAAGTCATACTTGATTTTAATAGACAGTATATATAAATGACAGAGTACTATAAGGATGGAGATGCACATATGGGAGAATGTAAGATGTTCAAGTGGGAGGCAGGTAGACCCTCTTAATGAATATATGAATTCAGTTATGTTTTGAAGGAAAGAAATTTGCTATACCATACCACATGGCAGGAAAGAAGTTAAAGGAAAAAATAGTATCAACTCTTAAAGAGTTTAGGGGTTCCATTCGTTCATTTGAGTTTGGACCTGTAATACAGCTTTCCTTAAGGTTCAGTAAGAGCAAAAATGAATAACTCCTTATTTCATTGTACTTGGTCCTTACAAAGACAGTTGCAATCAAAGTAATATCATAAACTATTCACAAGATTATTAAAATGGAACTCTTTTGAATTAATGAATTAATGTGCCATTAATTTCTTCCTAGTTATTACTTTTTTTTCCATAGGAAGTAGCTCATGTTTATTCTTTATTGTGACATAGAATGTGAAGGTAAATTTAGAAATAACTATGCTATTATCTTGATATTAACCAAGCTTCAGAATAATTTGGTTCATTGATTTCCATGTTGAACTTGGTTTAGCAAAATTACATTGGCATCAATTTTAAATTATTTATTACTTTTTGTGTTTTAATAAATTGAAATTTATTAGAGAATATAATGAATAGTCATGTTAAAGTGAGCCTTGTTCTAGAATTTTATAAGACAATCAGATGACTATCTTTTAGACCAGAACTTTAAGTTGATCTTAAAACTATGTATTTGAAGAAATGATTACTGATTTCTTCTTTAAATTTATTTTAGTTTGACCATAAAATGTGTATTAACTATTTATGTCAAGTTATGCTGCAGGTCACATTTATATTTTTAACTCTGCTTTCTAAACTAATTTTGGAATTCTCTGTATTTGGGCAGAGTGAAATGTATCCATTCATTGGAGATTTTCCTCTTTTCTCTGTTCCCTTTCCCCTTGTCTCTCTCTCTCTCTCTCTCTTTTTTTTTTTTTTTTTACTTAAATTTATATTTTTATAGGTTGCCTGCAAGATGTTGCCGGCTAAGAAATTATTAATCACAATGATTCTGAGTCATCACAAATGCCAAAATATTAAAATCATTATAAGGCTAATTTTTAATTATTGAGTGATCTCATTGAACTTGAATACTTAAGCATTTCTTGTTCTGTTGACTAGATCTTTAATGCAGAGAGCAGGAAGTTCTTAGTTCCTAATTTGCCTTTTGATAACATAAAAGTATTCTTTCAAATAAGACAGTCTTTTAAATCTTGGTTGACTTAATTAAATGATAGTAAACATCCTAAAATTGATTTTTAACATTTCATTTTTTTTTGTACATGCAATTTGAATAAGTTAGCAGAAGGATTTTGAATATGTATACTGGACACTAGTTAATCTTTATTTGGCTTTTAGAACCTAAATCAAATTATTTTGAAAATATTTTGCTGAAAGGATAGATGCCATTTATTTTGAATACTCTAAGAACAAATAACAGGCTGTTATAAAAAAACCCTGAATTTTCCCATTCTATTTTTATTTAATAACTTAAAAAAATACTTTCATAAGCTTTCAAGAGCATTCTGGAAAGCAGAATTTTCTCATAACTAAATGCTAACTTTTTTTTTTATTCAACTTTGAAACCACCAAATATTTAACAATGTATACCTAGTAATCAGGTTTGAATAAATACATCATTTAAAAGTTCTGGATCCAGTGTGCCTTACATGGAACATAGGGTACATATCAGGTTCATATCTGTATTACAGCATCTATAATATTTTATAGTTTTCTCCCCTTCCTTTGATGCCAGTACTTACTCATTAACTTTATTATTCTCTGTATTATTTGACAGAGTATTTTTCTGAAATTTTTTTGAAAGAATGAAAAGTATATACAATTGCATTGTTTAGTCTCAAGTATATATTATTTAAGTGTACTACATTTTACTAATAACATGTCAATTTCAGTATTACCATATTTGGAGAGAGTCTGGAGACTTTTAAATGTTAGTAAAAACATTAAAGTTGTCTGCCATCAGTTTGAGTTGAATAGGCTTCCAGATAAAATTTGAATTCTTCCCCAAAACTTCATTGCAGCAGATAGGAAGCCTTAAAGCTCTAAGAAATTGGCAGTATTTACAGAGAATTTTGTTAAGTGTAAAAAACTAGAAGTCTTCTAAAAAGCTGAAGGGCAGCAGGTTTTTGTATATATATAGTAGTCTTTGCATCTCAGCTAGTAGAATAATTCTAAAGTAAATTGAGTTTCACATTTTACAATTAAGAACAGTAATAGATACCTTTGGTGGCCCACTTAACCCCGTTGGTCTTCTCCTGTGGTGGACAGACACTGGAAGCTCAGAGGCACCCATCCCTTTTAGATTTCCAGTTTAAATGTGTGCTACTTTCTTTTCCACTTTCTGCCTTTCTTCAGCATTGGTGGAGCCCAATGAGGCTGTCCCCTTATTTAGTGCCTAAGTACAGACTAGAAGTTCAGGCTGTTAACAACCCTTAGTTAATGGGGGGAGTAACTAATAGCTAAATGTTCAGCTGCCCATCCTTTCCTTTAAGTGAACAGTCCCAGAGGCCCTCTCTATGCTTCTTTGTTGTCCACAGCAGCCTTGTTAAATTAACATTTTCTCGTTCCTTGGCTTGCTCTCCCACCCTCTCACTCCTGTTTCCTAGGATTCTTTTCCACATAAACTACTTATACCCATGTCCTTAAGTTGTACCTTCTGTAGAATCTAAACTAAGAAGTCTTATAGAACGGACATCTGTTTAAATATTTTAAACATGGCTTTCCCAAATATGTGGTCATAGAACTTTCGTTTGAACAACTACTACCAACAGATGTAGTAAATTTATTTATTTATAACGTACATTATATAGAACAGTGAAACTTGCAAGTTCAAACAAAGGGCCTTTTAAAGTTGAAGATACTTATCTCAACAAAAGATAAAGCACCTTTAAAATGGTACTATACCTTAATGAACCATTTGTTATTAAATCTGATGAGTAAAGTCTGGAATAGTATTATAAACCATCATAGGTTTATAAAAGTATCATTAACCAAAATATTTTGTTTCAAAGATGTCTTATAGTTCTATTTAGATACTGATAACTACATTTGGAAGATGTTACTAAAACTGATTTTTTTCTTTGAGAATTTAGAATTTTTTTTTGCCTGCTTGTTTTTAGTGGACAGTTATTACCTATCTGCTCTATAACAAATTGAGAGCCCTGTCATTACATAAATATTACTGAATATTAGTGATTAGATCAATTATTCCTGGATCTCTCTTCTGTTCTCTCATGTGGTTTCTGCTTCTTTATCTTCCCATTTTTGCTGACTTTCTATGTCTGTTTCTATATACTAAGCAAAGCTCCTGAGTCTCCTGGTCTTATTAGCATGGCTTTGTGTAGTAGGTGTCTAGTAGCACAATTCTGAGAGGGGTTTAGCTGCAGGCCAAATTTAGCCTCAGCCTGTGCGCCTCCGGACCACCTGTAAGATTCATCAACAATCCACAAATGCTGTGCTTATAGTTGCCTCAAGAAGCGACACCAGAAACCAAGGTAGCTGCTATCAGTGTGGGTCTTGGAGCTGCTCAGCAGATTGCACAAGACTCCCCGAGTACACAACTGGATTTGGCTTGGGAAGGGCCGCAAGTTGGGGGAGGTGGAGTTTCAGGGAATCCTCTAGGCAGAGCGACCTCTGTTATCCAGTTTGAGGATTACTCAGCTATGGCAGTGCTGCATCCGCACACTAGGAGGGGAGAGGGTTCGTTCAACAGAGGATCAGTGGATACCGCCAGCACTTCTGCCTGGGAGAGATCCTTGCCTCTGGCCCTGGCTCTGACAACTCTGCATCCCCAAATCCCTGGTGCTCCCCAGCAGCCAACCTGCCACTGGTGGTCAGAACAAAGCAAGTTCATCACAAAATCCAGTCATGGACACAGCCCCTTTCAGAGGAACATCACAGTTTGCCCAGCTTGCAAGCTGCAGTAGCCTCTCTACTACTCAGCTGCTCAGGGCTAGGCAGCCTCACCTCTTCATCCTCTCCCACCTCCTGTTTTTGCAGGGTGATTTCTTATTTCTCTCCCTAGTTGTAGGGCTTCTGTTAATCTAGACCCCAAACAAATCTGCCTTCTGTTTGCTCCGTGTTTTCATCACAACTTTGATGTGTTTGCAAGAGTAGATGAACAAAAAACCTCTATCATCTACACCATTTTTCTCGATCTCTCCAACAATTGCCTACATTTGAGCATGAGGCTAAAGACCTAAGTCTTATGACTAAGGACATTGAATGAAGCCACTTTGATAATTTTTGTTTATTTTTTTTACCGTGACAATTATGTTAAAGTCATTTATTTGTCCATAGCATACCTCTTTATCAGAACTCACATTGATATTTCAGATATCATATAAGTATGATGACTGATTTAATTTTTTTTAAAAGGTAGTAGTTGGAAGTAATATAATGTAATCAGCTTAATAATATTCAGAACATTTTATAAAGACTCAAAACTTTGGAGAGGCTGCAAGGTTTTTTTTAGGAACATTTTTGCCCTAGGTCTATAATTTTTAAAAGACAGGCTAAATTAAGTCCAAATTGTAAATAAAAATATTTAATATGCTTGCTAATTTATGTTGCCTTCTCATCTTTCAACTCCTTTTTTATGTACGGAACTAGTAAGTATGTAGAGATCCAAGAAAATAACAGGCAAGAAACAGGCTTAAGTGGTTTTACTCTGTTGCTGCAGTCATATTGCCTAATGGTAGCAGAACAAATTAATGCCTGAATGCTCAGTCATACTTATTTTCCTACCAGCATTTTTCTAATTTATAAACTGATAACTTGTATGTGTCCACTTATATTTATTAGTTTTATTTAGCTTCACAAACCCATGTGTTTAAAATGGTAAAATTTATTTGATTATCAAATCATCATGGCTAAAATAATACATCTATTTGCAAATAGGATCTTTTAAACTTATGAAATTTAAACTTTATGATTTTGCTTATACTCATCTTTAATTTTTAGACTATGTTGAAACTTCTAAGAGCCTGACTTTAAAAAAAAATGTATTCATTTAAATTAGTTTCAAGTATACAGTACATTGATTAGACATCTGTATAGTTCATAAAACAATCCCCCCATTTGCTCCCTCCCCTCTTGCCCCGGCCCTTCACCTAGCCATCATATTAATGCTAACTGCATTCCCTGTGCTTGCTCCCCATCCCCATGACCAACTGTCAACTACTAATTTGTACTTCTTTAACCCTTCACCCCATTCTACCAGTCCCCAAACCCCCTCCTTTCTTTCCATCACCAAATTGTCCATTATATTTGTGAGTCTGTTTTTGACTAGTTTGTTCTTTTTGTTCTTTAGATACTGTATATAAGTGAAATCATATGGTATTTATCTTTCTCTGACTTATTTCACACAGCATAAGAACCTCTAGGTCCATCCATGTTGTTGCAAATGGTAGGATTTCATTTTTTTTAATGACTGAGTAATATTCCATTGTATATACGAACCACAATTTCTTTATTTTTCTTTAAAAAAATTTCTTCAATCGTCTGTTGATGGACATTTAGATTGCTTCCATATCTTGGCTATTGTAAATTGTGCTGCCATGAATATTGGGGTACAGATCTTTACGAATTATTGTTTTGGTCTAATACCCAGAAGTGCAGTTGCTGGGTCAAAAGGTATATCCATTTTTAATTTTTCGAGAAATGTCCAGACTGTTTTTCATAGAGGCTGTACCAATATGCAATCTCACCAACAATGTATGAGGGTTCCCTTTTCTCCTCATTCTTGCCAACACTTATTTTTCGATTTATTGATAATAGCCATTCTGACAGGTGATATCTCCTTGTGGTTTTAATTTACGTTTCTCTGATGATTAGCAACCAAGAGCATCTTTTTATATGTCTATTAGCCATCTGTATTTCCTCTTTGGAGAATTATCTTTTCAGATCTTCTGCCCATTTTTTGACTGGATTGTTTATGTTTTTGTAGTTGAGTTGTATAAGTTCTTTATATATTTTGGATATTAACTCCTTATCATATGTATCACTAGCGAATATCTTCTCCCCAACGGTTGTCTTTTGTTTTGTTGATGGTTTCCTTTACGAAAATGTTTTAGTTTGATATAATCCCATTTGTTCATTTCTCTTTTGTTTCCCGTACCTGAGGAGGTAGATCTGAAAATAAATTTCTGTTAATAATATCAGAGTTTACTGCCTGTTTTCTTCTAGAAATTTTATGGTTTTTTAAGTCTTTAATTCATTTTGAGTTTATTCTTGTATATGGTATAAGAAGATGGTCCAGCTTCTTTTTTTTTGCATGTATCTGTCCAACTTTCTCAGCACCATTTATTGAAGAGACTGTCTTTACCCCATTGTATATTCTTACCTCCTTTGTCATATATTAAGTGAGTGTATAGGCGTGGATTTAATTATGGGCTCTCTATTCTGTTCCAGTGATCAATGTATCTGTTTTTATGCAAGTAGCATGCTGTTTTGAGCCTGACATATTTTTAAGTAAAGTTAACTTAGTTCACTTTTTTCTTGTTTTTTTAGTGGGAGATTTTGATAAGATCTGGCGAGAACATTGTGAAGATGAGGAAACCCTTTGTGAATATGCTGTTGCAATGAAAAATTTGGCAGATAATCATTGGGCAAAAACTTGTGAAGGTGAAGGTCGTATTGAATGGTGTTGTAGGTGAGTATTTTTATGAATTAACATTTTTGGTTTCTAATATATTGTTGATACTCAAATTTAAATAATGAGGTGTATAATTTATTGTTTAAAAATAGAAGTGTTTTAATAGAGATACGTCTTTTAAACAACTCCTTCCTTGTTTCACTTTCCTAGGTTTATTTCATTAATCTTTTTTTAATCAAAATATTTTTCTATGACATAACTTAAAATTTTTTGTTTCAACTTTTTAAAAGTATAGCTTTAAATACATTTAATAATTTAAACATTAATACAATAAAATGTGAGATTTAACAAGACTTATCATTAATAAGATATAGTGTAGAAATTTCTGTAGATAAATATCTGTATTTGGACTCAAGTAAAAGTGAGCCCCTTTTATAATTTAAAATTTAAAAACAACTTCAAACAACTTTAAAATATTGATTTTTAATATGTGATTCAGGGCATTCCAGCGCTTATATTGACTTTGCATAATGTTTATTTTCTCATATTCTAATGTTAAAAACATCAGAAAATGAAATAACTGCTGATCAATTCTCTTAAGGTGGTAAAATTATAAGAATGAATATGTATATTGACTCAATTTTAAAATGAAGCCCCAGAAAACAAAGCATTATCTTTCTGCATGAACAATAAGTTCGTGGTAACTTGAAATTTACATTTCATTTCAGTTATTTTTTATTCAAAATTTCTGTGTTAATCTCATTTAAAAATTATGTAATAGTGCCTATTTCATTCATTCAACAAATGATCCAAGGTAAAACATGCATTTAACTTAGTTCTTTTCTTTATTCATTCAATAAATATTTTTGATGTTGTCTACTGCATACTAGTTATACTATAGACACTGGGAGTACAACAGTCAACTAACCAGACAAAATTTGATGGAACTTGCATGCTAGTGGAGATTAGAATCAAGAAATAATATATATATATTAAACATATATTAGATCAGAGATGGTAAGTGCTTTGAGAAAAATAAAGTAAGGAGAAATCAAAGTTTCAAGTAGGATGTAAAGAGAAGGCCTCATTGATGTAATATGTGTAAAAGACCTAAAGGAAGTGCGAGTGCAAGCCCTAATAAGTCCAAAGGCCTTCAGTCAGGAAGCCGGCTGGCATGTTACTGAAACAGCAAGGAGACCACCAGTATGGGTAGAGCAGAACGAGAGGGGGAGAGTGGTAAAAAATAAAATAATGAACAGCTAGATTTTATAGAATCTTGTGGACCATTGTAAAGATATTGTCTTTTACTCTGTGTGAGAGAGGAAGTCATTGGATATTTTAAGAAAAGGAGTGACAGTATTTTATTAGCCTTTTAAAATGTTTCAAGAATCCTTAAGAATTAATTGCTGTGTTAAGATAAACTATAGGAAAAGCAAGAGTTAATAAAGGAAACCAGTTAGTTTACTGCAATATCAAGGAATAAAATTACAATGAAATCATTTTCTTGGAGAGTAAGGAAGTAAATGGATAGGACAGTATAGTAGACTCAAAGGAGTATAACGACTCTTAAGGACAGGAGAGATGATGATGTATATGGTATGTACATTGTGGTGATTATGATGATATGTAAGAAGGGAGTTGAATATGAGGTGATTGAGGAGCAGTGAAAAGGTGGTACCATTAATAGATTGTGGAATCAAAGAACTGTGGAGCTGGGAAACTATAGGAAGTAGCCAAAATAATAGGAAATGGGATACTTGGAATTAAAGTGTTTGGGTTTTTTGATTTGGTTCTATAGAGAAAATGGTTATAAATCTTGACTTTTCTACAGAACGTACATTTTCTCTTTTAAGAAATATAAAATGAGGTATATTGCTGAACTAAATATTCCCTCCCTTGTAACACAAAGTAATAATGTAATCCTATCAGGAAATCAGCACTATTACTATTTAAGACCATCATTCTTGGCTTTTAGCAGCACTGCTTTTAAATTAATATTCCAGTACATAAGGCAAGCTCTCAGACTTGATTTCTAAAATGGACTTTGATATATAGTATTTTTATAGGAGTATTTGATGTACCTTGAACTTGAATAATGTATCTGCCTCACATTTTACTCTTCCTTGTTCTTAAAGTATGTGTTTTTATCAGTAGTTATTGTATTTACATGTGTTCTGAAATAGATCATTTTTAGGTCTAATTACTAAAAAATGTCAGTGGCAAAATATGGTAAAAATTTTGCTATGGGAAGTAATCCCAAGAGGAGTTTCATAATGTCTTTACTTTAAACTTAAAAGTGGGTTGGAGGGAAAGACTTCAAAACATACTGAATTTTGAAACTTGAGTTATCTGTAATTCTAACTTGGGTTATATATAATTCCTTCCTCTGTTGACAGTTCTCAGAGATCAGTGCCACTTTGAAAGCTAAAGTGAGCTTTAAAAAGGTGTTGACAAAATTTGTTTCCAGTTATACTTAAAACTTTAAGAATTTGGCATGTGAGATAAGCCTTACTGACATTATCCTATCAAGATTTTGTTGACTGGTTAACTCGAAGAATTCTACATAAGATTTCTTTCAAAAAGTAATAAAGTTTTATTTATAATAGGAAGTATTAAAAACTAGACACAAAACAATATAAAGCTATAGTTGTACATTTAATAAAACAATTGGTCTTTTCTACAACTCAGAGAAACGTATAAACACTCTTTCCTGAGCCATTTAAAAGTAAATAGCAGATTTCTGGGCTCTATTTCTGGGCTCTATTCTGTTTCATTGATCTGTGTGTCTGTTTTTCTGCCAGTCCCATGCTGTTTTGATTAATATAGCCTTGTAATATAATTTCACAACAGATAACGTAATACTTCCAACTCTGTTTTTTTCCCCCTCAAGATTGCCATTGCTATTAAGGGCCATTTATGGTTCCACATAAATTTTAGGATTCTAGTTCTGTGAAAAATGCCATTGCTATTTTGATAGGGATTGCATTGATTCTTTAGGTTGCTTTGTTAATTCTTAACCATCTTGAACACGGTATATGCTTCTAGTGTTTTTGCATCTTCAATTTCTTTCTTCAATGACTTATAATTTTTTAAGTACAGGTCTTTTACCTCCTTGGTTAAATTTATTCCTAGGTTGCTGTTTTTGTTTTTGTTTTTCCTCCTCAATGCAATTATAATAAATGGGATTGTTTTTATAGTTTTTTTCTGAGAGTTCATTATTGGTGTATAAAAATACAACTTATTTCTGAATATTAATTTTGTTTTCTGAAACTACCCAATTCATTTATTAGTTCTGCTAGTTTTTTGGTGGAATCTTTGGGGTTTTCTATATCAGGGGTTCCCAACTCCCAGGTCATGGCTTGTTAGGAACCAGCCTACTGCCTCAGCTCCACCTCGGATCATCAAGAATTAGATTCTCATAGGAACACCCATCACTGGTGCCAAAAAGTTTGGGGACCACTGCCGTATATGATATAGCATGTCATCTGCAAATAATGAGTTTCACTTCTTTTCAATTGGGATGTGTTTTATTTCTTTTTCTTGTGTGATTGGTGTGGCTAGGACTTCCAATACTGTGTTGAATAAAAGTGGACATCCTTGTTTTTTTCAATTGGGATGTGTTTTATTTCTTTTTCTTGTGTGATTGGTGTGGCTAGGACTTCCAATACTGTGTTGAATAAAAGTGGACATCCTTGTTTTGTTCTTGATCTTAAAGAAAAAGCTCTTTGCTTTTTCCTGTTGAGTATGATATTAGGTGTGTGTTTGTCATATATGCCTTTTATTTTGTTGAAGTGTGTTCCTCTATTTCCACTTTGCTGAGAGATTTTATCATAAATGGATGCTGGATTTTGTCAAATGCCTTTTCTGTGTCTATTGATCATGAGATTTTTATCCATCAATTTGTCTATGTGGTGTATCAGTTTAATAGTTTTGCAGATATTAAAGCAACCTTGCATCCCAGAAATAAATCCCACTTGGTCATGGTATATGATCTTTTTAATGTATTGCTGAATTTAGTTTGCTAATATTTTGTTGAAGATTTTTACATCTGTGTTCATCAGGAATATCAACCTATAATTTTTTTTTTTTTTTTGGTAATGTCTTTGTCAGATTTTGGAATCACGGTAATGGTGGCCCTACACAATGAGCTTTGGAGCCCTCTCTCATGAACTTTTTGGAATAATTCGAGAAGAATAGGTGTTAATTTTTTTACTCTTCTGTAAATTTCACTTGTGAAGCCACTGTTTGGGGGAGTTTTTAGATTATTGGTTCTATTTTGTTAGTAGTAATTTCTCAGTTCAGATATTGTTTCTTCATAATTCAGTCTTGGGAGACTACGTTTCTAGATATCCATTTTTTCCAGATTTTTCAATTATTGGCATATAGTTGCTAGTATTTTCTTATAATCCTTTGTACTTCTCTGGTGGTGATTTTTCACTTATTTCAGTTGTGATTTTATTTATTTGGGTTCTCTTTTTTTTCTTGATGAGTCTGTTAAAGTTTATAAATTTTATCTTTTTAAAGAATCAGCTCCTGCTTTTATTGATTTTTTGTATTTTTTTAAAGACTATTTTCACTCTGATCCTTATTATTTTCTGTTTTTTCTACTCTCTTTAGACTTGGTTTGCTGTTTCTTTTCTAGTTCTTTTAGGTATAAAGTTCGATTGTTTGAGGTTTTTATTATTTCTTGAGTTACACCTGTATTGCTGTGAATTTCTCACTTAGGACTGCTTTGCTGTGTCCTATGGATTTGGGGTGATAGTGTTTTCATTTCAGTTTCTCTCAAGGCATCTTTTGATTATTCAAAAGGCTAACTGCTTTTGTTCTGCTTCTGTAAATATGCTTGCTGCATGCAAGAGCTCACTTGCAGAGCTCACTCACACTTTGTCCTACTTGCCCTTTGCTCGACCTGTCTAAATAACGAATGTAACTGTACTCTGGCAGTTCCCAGCCTGCAATTTGTACCCAAGGAACTCCTGCTTCCTGTAACAATTTGTAACCATCAGTAACCTTTAGCAACTCCCGCCCTTTTACCAATATTACTACTTGCAACGATAGCAACTCCCACTGTTTGTAATGCTCTGAGTTCAAATTAACCAATTAACTTGTGTAAAATTCCTGTATATGAGGAATGTTGCAACTGAGCTGGTGGCCCAAATCTTCAGAATGCTAGCTCCTCTGGCATGTGATAAATGTGAGCTCTCCTTCTCTCCGAGTTACTGCTTGGTTTTTTGCTGGTCTGACTTTGGAGCTTTTCTGCAACAATAGCATGTTATTTAGCTTCCATTTGTTTGTGTGTTTTTCAGTTGTTTTCTTGTAATTGATTTCTAGTTTCATACCACTGTGGTTAGAGAAGATGATTGAGATGATTTCTGTAGATCATATAGAGGACCCGAACAATTTTCTTCAATTTATTAAGCCTTGTTTTATGGCCTAACATATGGTCTATCTTGGAAAATGTTCTGTATAACTAATAGGCATGTATATTCTGCTGCTTTGGGTTGAATGCACTAAAAATATCAATTTAATCCATCTGATCTAGTGTTTCTTTTAAGGCCCTATTTCCTTATTGATTTTTTGTCTGAAAGATTTGTCCATTGTGTCAATGGGGATGTTAAAGCCCCCTACTATGCCTGTGTTACTGTCAGTGTTTCCTCAGTGTTTCCCCATCACATTTTGGTCCATGTTTGCTTTATATGTTTAGGTTCTCTTATCTTGGTTGCATAGATGTTAATTAGAGTTATATCCTCTTGTTGGATTGATTTCTTTATATTTAATATAGTGTACTTTATCTCTTATTATAGCCTTTGTTTTAAAGTCTTTTTTGTCTGAAGTAAGTATTGCTACACAGCTTTTTTAGTCTGTGACAAAGGAGGCAAGAATATATAATGAGGTAAAAGATAGTCTATTCATTAAATGGTATTGGGAAAACTGGACAGATAATGCAAAAAAATGAAACTGGATCACTTCTTTACACCGTATACAAGAATAAACTCAAAATGTATTAAAGACTTAAATGTAAGACCTGAAACCATAAAACTTCTAGAAGAACATAGGTATTAAACTCTCTGACATTGCTCATAGTAATAACTTTTCTGTTATATTTCTTCTAGCAAGAAAAAAAAAGAACAAATAAACAAATGGGACTACATCAAACTAACATTTTTTAACCCATTTCCTGTTTAGAAAAAAGTACAGCTCACTGCCAATGTTAATTTTAAATATGCTCGTTGAGGCTGACACAAATTTGACTGCTTTTCAGTGTGAAAATAAAATATAAAAACTGTTCTTGTCTCGAATCCTAATGTACAAATATTTATGTAAATCAAATTAATCAAATGAATCCTTTGCTAACAACTGTTTGAGAATAATGTTAACATCACAGGTAGGAATGTTCCCTTTTCTAGGATTTGACTTTCTGCGATTGAGAATTAGTATATTTTATAAATGGAAATGCAGCTACTAAAAACAGTGCTATAAATAGAATAATGTCATTTATTTCCAAAGACTATTTATATAATAAAATGATGTGAAAATAATAATAAAAGCAAGCTGTTTTTGTGTCAGACTTGCGGGTAAGGTTAGAACTGTAATTCCAAGTTATGTCTAGGTAAATACTGCAGCCGCAAGCACCATGGGTGATTATTCCCGGGAGAAATAGGAAATGGGTTAAGTAAAGGAAATCATGAACAAGACTAAAATACAACCTACTGAAGGGAGAAGGTATTCATAAATGATACATCTTATGACAAGGGTTAATATCCAAAATTTACAAAGAATCATACAACTCAACACCAAAAAACCCCCAAACAACCCAATTAAAAAATTGGCAGAGGACCTAAATAGATAGTTTTACAAAGAGGACATACAGATGGGCAATAGACATGAAAATATGCTCAGTGCCACTAATCATCAGAGAAATGCAAATTAAAACCACGATAAGTAATATTTCACATCTGTGGTAAGAATAGCAGGGATATGGAGAAAATGGAACCCTGGTGCACTGTTGGTGGGATTGCAGATTGGTATAGCTGCTGTGGGAAAGAATTTGGAGGTTCCTCAAAAAATTAAAAATAAAACTACCTTATAACCCAGTAATTCCATGTCTGGGTATTTATCTGAAAAAATCCAAAATACTGACTTAAAATGATATATGTCCTGCTGTGTTCACTGTAGCACTATTTAAAATAGCCAAGATATGGAAGCAATCTAAGTGCCCATCTTTAGATGATTGGATAAAGAAACACACACACACACACACACACACACACACACACACACAGTGGAATATTACTTGGCCATAAAAAAAGAAATTTTACCATTCGTGACAACATGGATGGACTTTGAGGGTATTATGTTAAATGAAATAAGTCAGAGAAAGACAGATACCGTATGCTCGCACTAATGTATGGATTCTGAAGAACAGAATAAATGTATAAACAAAACAAACACTCACACAGAGAACCAACTGATGGTTGCCAGGTGGGAAGTGTTTGCTGGGGCAGGGTGAAAAAGGTGAAAGGATTAAAAAGTACGAGTTGATAATTACAAAATAGTCATGGATATGTGAAATACAGCTTGAGGACTATAGTCAATAATATTGTAATAACTGTGTATAGTGCCAGGTGGGTACTAGACTAATGCGGGGAATCACTTCATAAATTATGTAAATGTCTAATCACTATATTTACACTGGAAACTAATATAATATAATATTGAATGTCACCCCAATAGATGAATGAAAAGTAAAATAAAAAATTTTAAATTAAAAAAGAAAATAGCAGATAACATTTCAACCTAACACATCTCTTAAGAATAAGGACATTCCTCTACGTAACCACAATACCATCATCACATTAAAACAATAGTCATTTCCTAATTTTCCTAAAATATCTAGTTCATAAATTAAAATTTTTCTTTCTCTAAAATTTACTTTATAATTGTTTTTCTTAATCTTATCAAAGCTCATACATTGGATTTGGTGGCTACATTTCTTCAGGTTCATGTTTTTGTTTTCCCTTAACATTAGAATTTTTAGAGAAATGTCAGTGACTTGTAAAATAGCACACATTCTTTATTTTGTGCTTGTCGATTCAAAGTAGTTAATAGCATTGTTCAAATATTCTATAAATTCTAATTTTTCTTTTTGGCTTCTTGATTTATCAGTTACCAAGAGATGTTTTCAAGATATAATTTTTCTCAGTTTTTTTTTTGTAATAATTATTTGGCTATTTAGAGATTTTACTTTCCAGTGAATTTTTCCATATTTTCATCTATTTGATTAATCTTTTTTTCCATTAAAAATTATAACAGTTATTTTAAAGTCTTGTCTGCTTATTTCAATGTATGTTTTATTTGTGAGTCTGTTTCTTTTGGCTATTTTTTGTTTCGGCTATGCTCATCCCTTTTTTGCTTCACGTATACTGGCATTGTATTGAAAAGAGACCGGTGTAAATATTATGTTTTCCTAGAGAGGGCATGCTTTTTCCTCTGATAGGCTAGTAGGATAAGAGACTGAACACTTTGATACAATCAGGAGTTAAGCCAGATTGAAGGTGTGTTACCTCTTTAGTTTTAGTTTATTTCTGGTGTCAAATGCTTTGAGGCTGAGTCTTGTTCTATCTGTATTACTCATGCCATCATCTAAGAGGACTCTAACCTAAGGCTAAGAAAAAGTGCAGAGAATTTTCTGGTCCCACTCCAAGCCTCCATTGCTTTCCTACTGCCCTTATGTACTTGAAAAACTCTGGGGAAAAGCAGGAGAGTGGGGAGAATCTCTGCATTTGGGTTTCTTAAGGGTTCCAATCTGTCACATCATTTTAAGCAGCCATTAAGAGCTCTGCTGGTCTCTGTTTAACAAAACAGAATTTCTCTGCCATGAAAGGGTTGATCCTCTGCTGCTCATGTACCTTTTCAACAAATGTGCTAAGTTCCTGTGATCCCTTCTCATCTAGGAAGGACTTATGTCCCTGGATTTGGTTCCTTTTGACCTCCATTTATCCTCAGCTCTATTTTTTTTAACATATTGTTTTTTAGATTATATAGTTTATTTTTATCTTTATAGCATAACCAGGGGTCTGTGTTTGTATCTTAATCTAAAACTAGTATTGTGTCTTTTGTCTTGGCTGTATCTGTTTTTAATTTTTTTTCCCCTCATAGTCATTTAATTACATCTTCTCTCAACTTTATTTCTTATAAACTAAAAGTTGGGTCTACAGTGTCTATTTAAGTCATGTATTTTTGCCAAAATATCTATTAAGTGAAACTGCATGCTTGATATTGCATCATATTAGCAGGTTCTTATTGTCAGATTATTCCACTACTGGAGAATATAACCAAATTTTGTCATTTGATTAAGGTGGTACCTACTACTAGATCCTTCCATTGTAGACTTACGTTTTTCTTTCTTAATTAATTAGCAGGTAATTTGTAGTGTAACATTTTGACTTATGGATCAGTCCTATCTTCCGGCAGTCTTTCAACTAACAGATTTACTCCCATTTATTATTTCATTTAGGGTTGCAAACTGATCTTTTTAAATTATATTATTCTTTGCATTTATTAGTTGTCATTCTTCTATAAATAAAAGCTTTCCTGTATGAACAGAGAAGAATTAAACAACCTCCAGAAAGGATGGGTAAAAATAAACTTATATAAGTAAAATTTTAATTATCAATTCACAAGAAGTTGGTATAATAGTTCCAATTGTGATAAGCGATTTTGTTTGGAATATCACTTTAGCATACTAGATTGTTGTTTATTCACTTTTCTATCAGTCTTTGGTGTGTGCGTATTTCTATTCAAATAATTCCATATTTTGCCAGTGGGAGCCCCTTCAAAGCTGACTTCTATTTTCTGACATCACCTTTGGGCACTTTCTTACTATCTAGTGTAATTTTAAGATTTAGGATTAGTCTATTTCTTAAAGGAGCTCTAGTTTCTTTTAGTGAGAAGTGGCATTCAGAAATCAAAATCTAGGCACTAGATATTGCTGCTGGGGTGTCCTTCTTGCTAGAATTTTTCAATGAAGACAGAAAAAATATATTTATAGTCAAACATAATTTACCATTTCTGTCAAATGTAACATCATAGGATTTTTGCCTTCTTTGTTTTATATTTGTTTCTCTTGTTACACTGAAGGAATTAGTTGTGAATAACTTTAATATATTTGCTTTGTTTACATAAAATAGTTTCAAAAAATTACAATGCCAGTTTTCTAACAATAAACTGAATGGAGATTTCTTTGCAATTCTTTTGTCTGCACTTGTGGTTCATTTAAGTTAACATAAATTAACCATCACAAGTATATAGATATTGTGTAATTTTTATAAATTATTTACAAGCTTTCCTTTTACAGATATATCTCACTAAGGGTCATAACACCATGTTTAAAAGTTCCTTGAAAAAGTTCTTTTGTGTATATTTAAATTATCAATTTTTTCTCTACAGTTGGTTTCACTTTGCTTTCAGTTTTATGTGTTTTTTTCCTCTAATTTTCTTTAAATTGGAAGGACTATAAAATATTTACATGGTTCAAAAATCAAAACTTTATTATAAGGATATACCCAAAAAGCTCCCTTCTATTTTGTTTTTTTTGTATCTTTTTTATCTTATCCTTGTTCCTTTTTGCAGAAACAAGCAATTTTAAACACAAATGTGCATACACACATATATTCACCTTTTCTTATCTGTACAAGTAAGTACAGGTTATATACTATATTTTGTATCTTTTTTTTACTTAGTAATATGTCATGGAGGTCAATCTGTTTGGTATTGTATTAGTAAGGTTTCTTCAGAGATTTGTGTCACTTGTTTATGGATACTAATAAGTCTCAAGATCTACAGGGTGTGTTGACATGGTAGAGACCTAACCAGTGGTGTAGTGTTTCATTTAAGTTTTCAGTTTCATTTGCCTAAAGTTATGCAAGTTAAAATCAGTTTGTGTATTTATTTGTTCTGTTTTTTTCTAACTCAGTATCTTCGTTTTGGTTCACTTTTTCCTAGTCCTTTGAATTTAATATTTTGTTTATTTTTATTCTTTCATTTGTATTGATATAATATGGGTTTGAATTTTCCTTAGGTCACTATTTTAGTTGTATTCCTTAGATCCTGTGTGTTATTTATTTGTTTGTTTGTTTGTTTATATTTTTAGAAGTCCTATTTGTTTGTTTGTTTGTTTATATTTTTAGAAGTCCTATGATTTTATTGGTATTTTCTTTTGACCCCAGAGATATTTAATTTTCAAAAATTTCAGATGAAATTGATTTTTTTGTTTTATTTTGTTGTTAGTTGGTTCTAGTTTTATTGCATTGTGATGGGATGATTTTGTCTTGTATTCGTTTTCCTATGATTCTTACTCTGGTTTTTTTCATGACTTAATACATGTATATGATAATTTTTGTGAATTTCATGTGCACTTGATAAGAAACTGTACTCTATTTGAGAGCAAAGTTTGTTATGCAGTGATAAGATAAACCTTATTATGCTCTTTAGGGCTTCTGTAACTTTAACCTGTTCATTCACTTGATGGAGAGTGGTGTGTTAAAGTTCTCTGTTTGTCTTATATACATCTTATGAAATTTCTACTTTGTGAAGGTGGTTTCTATGATAAATGCTGAATAAATATTTATAACTGTTACATCTTCTTTGGATATTTGTGGCCTTCATCATTATAAAATAGCCTTTTTTTTTTTTTTAATTTATTGAATGCTTTTTATTCACTACCAGCCTCTTCACCAACATTTTCCAATCATCTCATGGATGAAGTTCATCTTCCAGTAAGTTATTTTTTTTTAATAGTACTTCGTTTATTTTATTTTTATATTTTTAAATTTATTTATTTATTTAAATTAATTTCAAGTATACAGTACGTCCCTCCAATTGCTTTCTCCTTCCCCTGGCTCTCCACCTAGCCAATGTATTCATTCTAATTGCAATCCCTATGCCGTGCTCCCCATTCTCCGTGACCATCCATCAGCTACTAATTTGTACCTTTAACTCTTCACCCCATTCTCACAGCCCCCAGCCCCCTTCCCTTCTGTCTGTCACCAAATTGTCCACTATATTTGTGAGTCTGTTTTTGATTAGTTTGTTCTTTTTGTTTCTTAGATTCCACAGATAAGTGAAATTATTTGATATTTATCTTTGTTTGTTTGTTTGTTTATTTATTTTTATTATGGTGGCATTGGTTAATAAAATTTAGAAGGTTTCAGGTGTTCAATTTAGCAGTAAGGTGTGTGTGCGTGTATGTGTGTGTGTGCGCGCGTGCGCGCATGTGTGTGTATGTATGTATTGCATTGTGTGTTCACTGCCCATAGTTAGATTTCTTTCTGTTACCGTATATATGACCCCTTTTATTCCAACTACTTCTCTGCTCCTCCTTTCCTCCCTACCCCATGGTAACTGCTCATGTGTCATCCATGCCCATGAGTCTCTGTTTTCTAGTAGGTACTTTAAAAGCAGCTTGTAATTATGATGTTCCCTGAATTCTTACATCTGTGTTTCTGTGGTTTTGGTACAAGATGCACAGCTTGGCTAGATGTAAAATCCTTCATTCACACTTTCTTTCCTTTGATTTCTGAAAAAAAAATCTCAATTTGGATTTGTGTGGTTGTTTCTTTGTAATTAAATTCAAGTTAAGTATATTACATATGAAAGAATATTACATAGGTGATAGTGTCCTTCTCAATGTATTACTTTAGGAGGCACATGATATCTATTTTGCTTTGTTTTTTTTTCCCCTTTCAAGTAGAATTTTTAGAGCAGTTATAGGTCATAGCAAAACTGAAGAGAAAATACAGATATTTCCTGGATATATCCTGCCCTCATACATGTACAGTATCTCCCAATTTCACATCCACCCAGAATTGATGAACCCACATTGACATGTCATTATCATCCAAAGTCCACAGTTTATGTTAGGGTTCACTTTTGGTATTATATAAGTATATAAAAACAACTATCCACTACTATAGTAACATACAGAACAGTTTTACTGCCCTAAAAATCCTCTGCGCTCTGTCTTTTCATCCCTTCTTTTCTCCTACCCCTTTTAACTGTCTACATAGTTTTGCCTTTTCTTGAATGTCATGCTGACATTATTCACTTAATATACATTTAAGGTTCCTCCATGTCTTTCCATGGTTGATAGCTTATTTCTTTTTGGTGGTGAATAATCTATTGTGTAGATGTACAACAGCTTATTTATCTATCTACTGAAGGACATCGTGGTTGCTTCCCAGTTTTGGCAATTATGAATAAAACTGCTGTAAACATTCATGTGCAGGTTTTTGTGTGGAAGTTTTCAACTCTTTTAGCAACTAGCAAGGAGCATGATTGCTGGATTGTGTGGTAAGAATATGTTTAGTTTCATACAGAACTGCCAAACTATCTTCCAAAGTGACTATACCATTTTGTATTCCCCCCAGCGATGAATGAGAGTTCTTTTTTGCTCCACTTCTTCACCAGCATTTGGTGTTTTAGTGTTCTGGAATTTGGCCATTCTAATAGTGTATAGTGTAGCTCATTGCTGTTTGAATTTGCATTTATCTAGTGACATATGATGTAGAGCACTTTTTCATATGCTTACTTGCCATTTGTATATCTTCTTTGGTAAGGTAGCTATCTTTTTGGGTCTTTTGACCATTTTTTAATCAAGTTGTTTTCTTAATGAGTTTTAAGAGTCCTTTATGTATTTTGGATAAGAGTCCTTTATCAGATATGTATTTTGCAAATATTTTCTCCCAGTCTGTGACTTGTCTTCTCATTCTCTTTCATATTGTCTTTTGCAGAGCAGAAAATTTTAATTTTAATGAAATCTCAGTTCTCAATTTTTTCTTTCATGATTATGATTTTGACCTGTTGTGTCCAAAAAGTTATCACCAAACCCGAGGTCATCTAGATTTTTTTCTTGGAAATTTATAAATGTATCTAGGACTTGCATAGTTTTCTGTTGTACATTTAGGTCTGTAATTCATTTTGAATTAATTTTTGTAAAAGGTGTATATAATGTCTTTGTCTGGGTTCATTTTTTTTTGCATGTGGATATCCAGTTGTTCCAGAACTATTTGTTGAAAATGTTATTTTTCTTCATTGTATCGCCTTTGTCCCTTTGTCAAAGATTAGTTGAATATATTAATGTAGGTCTGTTAATGAGCTCTATATTCTATTCTATTCTATTTGTCAGTTCTTTCTCTAATACTGTACTTTCTTGATTGCTATTGCTTTATATTAAGTCATGAAGTCAGATAGTATCAGTATTCCCAACTTTGTTCTTCTCCAATATTGTGTTAGCTATTTCTGGGTCTTTTTTCTCTCCTTGTGATCTTTAGAATCAGTTTGTTGATATCCACAAAGTAATATGCTGTGATTTTGATTGGGAAGAACTGACATTGTGGAATCTCCATTTATTTAGTTTTTTATTCTCATTTTTTAAATCTCATTTAAAATTTGAAGTGTTCTTTCAAATCTGCAATTGTTTACTTATATATAATTAATATTGAAATTTATGAACTGTTTTTTTTTTGTGTCTTTTTCTTTTCTGTGCTTTTGAGAATTTTCATCTGAAAAGTTTTGATTGTCTTTCTCTTCCCTTCTAACAGAAACTTAATGGTTGATGGATTCATTGGGCATTTCTTTTATGTATTTTGTCTATGTTGGAGTGTCTCTACATGTGTAGGTAGGGTTTGGGTGGCTTACTTTGTTTCTTAATTCCAAAAACTTTGCTTGATTGCTTACAAAAGTAGAGTCCCCTTAGTAAATATAGTACTCTTTTGGTCTGACTTATGATTTTTAAACTATGTATAAATTATGACACCTCAATAGACTTCTTTCTTTTCCCTTATTCTTATTGCTTCATTCTTTCCCCCTTATCACCTCCAGATATACCTCTTTTTTTCAAGGTGCCTCTTTTCTTCCCCAGAAATAAAATCTTCTCAAGCTCTTCCCATATACTTTCAAAATTTTCTTTTGAGTTTCTCATTGTTAATGCTCTGATTCACCATTTCCCAAATCTCTTCTTAAGATTTCCCCATTCAGAGTTGAACCCTTTTTTGGTGGTGAAACTTGGCTGGTGTTACGTAGTTTTTTCCATCCTTAACACCCTATCATACCTTTCTTTCTTTTAGAGTCCTCGTCTGACTCTGTACTTTGGGTGGCTCCAAAGCCAATTCAGTTTGCCTTAGATTTTTATTTTCTCAATTACAAGTAAAATGAAGAGCTGTTCTCTTTCCTAGTTATGCCATAGATATGAACTATATGTGGTTTTTATTTGCTCTTCCTAATTATCTACACATCTTTAGAAGGTGTGTAGGGAGATTGGAATTTAGATGGGCTGTTGTTATCCTATGAGAACCTGGAATTCTAGCTGTTTATGTGTTTTGCAGTCAAGTTTCTAGATAACTATGAGATTGAACCACATAAAACTGTAATTTTTGTGGCTCAAGAACTATTGAATATCACAATTATATATGGTTCGACCTAATAGAAAGGTAAGCAAGCTCTTTAGTATTTAATGCCTTAGTGAAATGTTATATAGTAGAGGCATTATTTTTAGTATTAATTCCTAGGTGATAAAGGCTACATTTTTTTATTAACCTTACTGAGGTTTAATTTATATACGATAAAATGCACGCATTCTAGTGTACAGTTCAGTGGGTATTAACAAATGTTTGTACTTATATATACCACCACCACTATCAAGGTATAGAACATTTCCATAATTCTAATAAGCTTCATTGTACACCTTTGTACTCTAACCCACCCACTTCAGGAAATCACTAAACCACTTTCTGTCATTAGATTAGATTTCTAAAGGCCACATTTCTAAATTGGCCTGTAGCTCTTGCATGATCTGAAGCCTGCTTACTCTCCAGTGTCACCTGACTACCAGTTCTCTACATATGCATGCTGGCCTCAGGGCTTTTTCACTTGTGAATCTGTCTATCTACTCATCCATTTTCTGCCTTGCATTTTAAATTTCACTTAGCTTTAACTAATGTCTATCTCTGCCAGATCCATGCTGAGTTTCTCTTCCATGCCTTTGCTCATGCTACTCTCTCTACCAGGAAAACACTTCCCTCCTTAAGTAACATTCTTCCTTGCTTGATTTAATCCTGTTCATCTTTCTAAAATCAGCTTATATGACTGATCTGTGACTGGGTTAGGTATTTATCAATTGTATTTTATCTTTATCAATTATATTTTCTTTATTATTATATAAATTTTTTATCTCCTTTACTAGTCTGAGCTCCTTGAAGGCAGCTATTCCTTTAATTTGTTTTCTCATCAGCTACATACCCAGCACATGATAGGTACTTAATAAATGTTTGATCAGTGATGAATGAGTTTCAATTCTTGTATATAGAGTTAAAACTGAATCTCCATAGAATAAGTTAAAGAAATATTAAATAACATATCTTTAGAAAAATTGAAGTTGAATACTATCCTGTAAGTGTGAAGAGGAATGGACATTGTTCCCTTAGACCATAATTCTACTTATAGAAATCAGTATTAAATGAATTTCTCAAGTCTTATTTTTCTTGGCATGTGTTTTTGGAATTTCACCAAGGAGTATCTGTGAAACAAAAAGTCTAGCTATGTTTAGAGTATGAGCTATATGTAATAATAATCTAAAAAGAAAAGAAAAATTTAGGTTTCATTTTCCTTTAAGTAGCTTAGATAAGTTAGTATATTAGTTAAATGTGTTCTGGTGTGTATCTCTTGCCACATTGTAAGCTCAAGGGCCAGAGCTAGAGCTTGTGTTTCTGTGTGTCTTCCCCGCCCCGCTCTTTTCTATTAAGTTTCTTGGATTTAATAGCTAATAAATGTTGGAGTTGATTCTATGGTTCATGTTTGTTTTCTTATACCCAGGCATGGGTCCATACTGTATTCATCCTAAAATTATATCAGATACAAAGAGAATTATTTAAGGTTATGCCAGTCATCAGTTTTTGATCCTGGATAGCAACCTGATATGGCTAAACTATATGAGTTTAAAATGATGTATCTTGAAAATTCTGCATTTTAATAGTATATAAGAATTGGGACAAATAGGAATGATCTTGATAAACAGGAATAATTTTGAAGTGTTATGAAAACCACTACTATATTCCAAGAAAACCACTACTATATTCCAACTTTCGTTCTCTGTGAAGATATACCTTTATGAAATGATATTATTTTTATCTTTATTGAAATATAATAGACAATTAGTTGCTTGTATTTACATTGCACAATTCAATGAGGATTTTTTAAAATTATAGTTGGCATACAATAATACACCAGTTTCAGTTGTACAGCATAGTGATCAGAGATCCACATAACTTGCAAAGTGATCACCCCACTAAATATAGTATCCTTCTTCCCCTTTACATATTTATTACATTATAACCATCTTCTCTATGCTACACTCTACATCTTCATGTCTATTCTGCAACTGTCCATTTTTTCCTGTTAATCTCTTTGCTTTTTTTGTCCTCCGCCCAACTCCCTTCAAATCTAGTATCCCTCTAAATAGTCTATGTATCTGCGAGTTTATTTTTGCTTTTGTTGTTGTTGTTCTTTAGATTCCACATGTACGTGAAATCATGAGATATTTTTCTTTCTCTACCTTACCCATTCATTAAGCACAATACCTTCTAGGTCTATCAAGGAAATATCTTTTTCCATCCCCTTCCTTTTAGTCTTTGTGTGTCTTTTTCTCTGAAGTGAGTCTCTTGTAGACAGTATATGTAGGGGTCTTGTTTTCTTATCTTTCTTTTGGTTGGAGCACTTAATTCTTTTCTATTTGAGGTATTTGTTGATAAGAATGTAGTTATTACCATTCTTTATTCCTGTTTTTGATACATGATTTTTCTTAATGAAGTCTCTCCAACATTTCCTGTAATGCTGGCTTGGTGCTGATAAATTTCTTCAGCTTATTTTTGTCTGGGAAGCCCTTTATCTGTCTTTCAACTCCAAATGATAGCTTTGGTGGATAAAGTATTCTTGGTTGTAGATCATTACGTCAAATATTTTGTTCCAAGCCCTCTGTTCTGCATAGTTTCTTTTGAGAAAACAGCTGCTCCCTTGTAGGTAACTGTCTGTTTTTCTCTTGCTGCTTTTAAGATTCTGTCGTTGTATTTGACTTTTGGCATTTCAATTATGATGTGTCTTTGTGTGGGCCTCTTTGGGTTCCTGGGTTTTGGGACTCTCTAGTTTCCTGGGGTTTTATGTCTATTTCCCTCCCCAGGTTAGGGAAGTTTCCCATCATTATTTCTTCAAATAATTCTTCAACATCTTGTTTTTCTTTCCGATACCCTATGTCATGGATATTGTTACATTTAATAGTGTTCTATAGGCTCCTTAAATTATTATTATAGTCTTGGCTTCATTTTTCTTGCCATTCTGATTGCGTGTCCTTGGCTTTCCCATTCTCTGTATAGGTCATTACATCCTCCTCTTTATTCACTTTTTTATTCCATTTAATATTCTCATCTCAGATAATGTGTTCTTCATTTCTGACTGATTCCCTTTTATAATTTCCATTTCTATTTTTATGTTTTTTATCTCTTTGTCACAGTTCTCACTGAATTCCTTTACACTTCCCATAAAATCATTGAATATCTTTATAACCAGTGGTTTGAACTTTGCATCTGTCAGATTGCTTGACTCCATTATTTCTGGATCTGTTCTGTTCTCTACTTTTTTGTCTTCTCATTTTGGCTGCCTTTCTGTGTCCATTTCTATGTACTAAGCTAAGCTTTTAAGTCTCTTGGCCTTATTAGTGCAGCTTTATGTGATATGTCCAGTGGCACAGTGCTGGAAGGGGGTCAGCTGTAGGCCAAGTTTAGCCCCAGCAGGTACCCCTCCGGGGCCACATGTTAAAATTCAGCAAGCAATCCACTGATGCTGTGCTTATAGTTGCCTCAAAAGGCTCCACCAGAAACCTAGGCCAGATGTCACCAGTATGAGTCTAGGTGCTCTTCAGCAAGGGCCACCTGACTAAACGAGGACACACCTGGATGTGGCTTGAATGGGGCTGCAAGATGTGGGAGGTGGAGTTTAAGGGAATCCATTGGATGGAGTGACGTGTTATCCAGTTTGAAGATGTCTCCGTTATGTCCACACACTGGTAGGTGGGAGGGCTCAACAGAGGAACAATGGATACTTCTGGCACTTTTGTACAGAGTGAGGCTTTCTTCGGCTGCAGTTCAACAATTCAGCACCCCCTTGTTAAGTCCCTGGTGCCTCCTGTGGAGCCCTAACGGCACTAGTGCTCAGAACAAGCAGGTCTGTTACTGCGAAAGTTCACTCGTGGACAGTGCTCCTTTAAGAGACATCTGCAGCTACTGGCTGCCACAGCCTCCATCCAACTCAGCCTCAGTCTTGAGTTCTCTCCCCTTTCTACCTTTTGTCATTGCAGGTTGATTTCTTAGATTTCTCCCTAGTTGTATATCTTGTTCATCTAGATCTTGGCAATTTTTCTTGTGGTTTTCTTCTTGTTTCTGTCACAACTTTGATTTGGTCGCCAGAGGGATGAACAGAACCTCTGTCATCTACGCCCTTTTTTTCCTTCTCCGAAATACTATTCTTACTTAAACTAGATTTTTTTTTTTACCCTTCTCTCAGAGCAAATAAAAAAGATAAATGATTTTCAATGTGTTTACAACCTGACTTTTCAGAAACCAGAAAAGATCTGAAAAACAACTGTTGGGATATCTGTCTAATACTAGCAAAGCTGACTCGGAATTAACTGTGATTACTATTCTTTTTGGATGCTGTCACTGAATGGCAGTTATCTATGCTCTTCTGGAGCAACTTATGTTTCGGTTCAGAATGAGGTTCAGTAAAATATACAGGCACATCTGTGCTCTTGAAGAACATACTTTTTTTAATTAAACATATGATTGTGCTATGTTGTGTGGTAATTTTTAAAATGCGAACATGCTACAGGGTTCTCAAACCTACTTCTATGTGATATCAGAATAAGAAGCTATAATTTATAAGTTCTCCATTTTGAGTAATAAAGGCTAATATTTTTCTACTTAATTTTATATTCATACCTCATGTTTTAAAATATAGTTTTATTTTGCCTTATAGTGTATGCAGAGAATATTTCCAAAATGGTGGGAAGAGAAAAGCACTTGAAAAAGATGAAAAAAGAGCTGTACTTGCCAATAAGACCACTCCAGCCTTAAGTATACATGAGTCTTCTAAATTTGAAGGTCATTTAACCAACCTCAGCTTTACAAACCCTGAAATTATAACTGAGTAAGTATACCTTTTGTACTTCAATTATTAACATTATCCTGGACAGCTGTGTTAATAATCTAAAATAGTGTGATGGTTTATACCAAATAATGGGCAGTATGCATGTTCCTCTGGTAATATGTTAGGCTGAAAAGTGCAGATTTATAGTATTATTAGGTAGAAATCTAGCATAAAATTTTACGGGGCATCTGTAAAACCAGCGGTTCTGTAATGTAGATTATCCTTACTAAAAGGAGAAAATAGTTTATTAAATGTTATAATAATCATTCTTATGGTAATACAAAGAATCAAAACAGAAAAATCCAAATAAACTGTTTAAAGTGGCTATCACAAATAAGGAATAATGAAAGATTACTAAAAGAACCAATTACCATTATTTTTTTTGATATGATAATCTGCCTTCTGGTAGTCAATGTATGCATATACACACAAATTTTATTTAATAAGTACACGAGTATTTTTCTAGTTTTATTGAGATATAATTGACATGTAAAATATAAATTAAGCTGTATGACATAATGATTTCATAAGTTTACTTAACATCCATTACCTCACATAATTACAAATATTTTCCCTATGATAAGAACTTTTAAGGTATACTGTCTTAGCAACTTTCAAATTTGTAGTATACATTACATCTCCAGAACTTATTATCTTATAACCAAAAGTTTGTACCTTTCACCACTGCTCCCACACACCCTACCCACTCCTCTGATAACCACAAATATGATCTGTTTCTTTAAGTTTGACATTTTTTTAGGTTCCACAAAGAAGTGAGATTATACAGTATTTGTCTTTCTCTGTCTGACTTATTTCACTTAGCATAATGGCCTCATGTTTCATCCATGTTGTTATAAATGCAGGATTTCCTTCTTTTTAATGGTTAAAATAGTATTCTGTTGTTTATATATACATATAAGTGCATGAATATTATAATCCAATTAATTATTAGAAGTATTAAAAATTATTTATATGCCCTAGTACCAGAATAGATTTGTGGTGTCAAGTTATATTTTATTACTCTTTTGAAAATGCTGAATTTGAATAATTTTAGAAACATTCTTGATAGACACTAAAAACTAACCATAAAAATAAAATTAACCTCTTAAAACAGTTCTAAATCTGTAGATATCAACACAGCATTACCTTTGGTTATTTTGATTTTTTACACCATGTTGAAAATATTATCTAGTTATAAGCAATTTCATTGAAAAAAATAATATACTATTGACTAGTTCATTAGGGAAAAAGAACACATCTTTACCTTTATTTAAAGGTTACTATAAAGCTTACAAAGCATAATGCCTTACTAAACATCCTATAACTCAGGCATAATGAATATTTTAAAATATTTTTAAAATGTTGACCAGTGTAAGAAATTGTAGTTATACTGCTATCAAAAATAGATACATATGGAAAATGTCAACATTAGAATTTCTATATGGTTCTTTTTTATAATCTCACTTTCATTGTTGAGATTATTTCTTGAGTCTATATTATCCTTTAATTCTTTAAATCAGTTTCTTTTAATTCTTTGAATATTTTTATAATATGTAATTTTCAAAGTCTTCAGTAAATCCGATATTTGGGCTCACTCAGAGTCGGTTTCTATTTAGTGCTCTTTTTTTTAGTATAAAACTCAATTTTCTGTTTTTCTTTGCATGTCTCATAATTTTTTGTTGAAAACTGTTTAATGTATTTTTGATAATATATTGTAGAAAATCTGGTTTTGAATTCTTTCCCCAAGGAGGTTGATAGTGATGGTTTTTTAGTAATTTGCCTGGATTTAATCTGTAGGATCTATCTCCCTTTTAAGCTGATTTCCTAGGGTTTACACCTGGGTCACTGATAGTTCAGAGGTTGTACTCAAATAAATGCCTATGGAGCCAGTAGGGCTTCTACCCTCTTCCAGTGGATATGTGTTGATATGGTAGTGAATCCCAGTCAGCCAAGGCTGTGTGGGAACTTATCTAGTCATCTATACCTTTCTCATTTCTAGGATCTTTCTGTTAAACCTCTGACTAGTCTTTCAGTCTACAGCTCAGTACTACCAAAACTGCATCCTAAGGCTAGAGTAGCTGCTGCTGACTTTCCCTGTTTGTTTTCTAATAAGTTTGCTACTTTTACTGACAATGCTCTATTTGGGTTTTCACACTTTGTTCCAAATCAGGTTATCCCCTTCCAGCAGTGAAGCTGCCGTTTTTCACAGCCAGCCCTGTCCTTGAAGTACCTCTGTAAAAACTGAGCAAGGGGTTGTAGTGGTGATTAGAGCAGCTCCTGGGCAAGGACCCCACAGATCCACACTGTTGTTAACCTTGGTTCAGCTGGTTTTTATAAAATACACTTCTCAAATTAATTGCCTTTGTTTGAACCTAGCAATGGTTGTTTTTGAGATTTTTGTTCAGTTTTATAGTTTCTTAAGGAGTGGATTTGCTAACCTCTATCTTGCCATAGTCAAGAAATTCTTGTCTGATTTTGTTTTAAAGGAGAGAAATTAGTTTGGCCTAAAATAAAGGAAACTATCTAAATATAATTGTTATAGGTCAGGATTTACTTAGTATAAAGCACTGAAATGACTTAGCCAAGGATGGCTATGTTTAGATTTTCTTCAGTCTGAAAACTCTGGATTCCTTCACATACTTCCGGCTCTAACACATGTCTTATAGACTTAATTCTTCTGCCCCGCCAACCATTCTTACAGCTTGAATTCTAGTCTGTGGGATTATTTAAATTCCCCTAGTGCCTGTTCTCACTTTTTGGCAGTTACAAATGTGATATATCCTTTTTCTAATAAACTATTGCTATATTAGGCTGTATTTAAAGCATCTTTTCTTTTAGAGCTTAACTAGAACTTCTCAAAAGAATTGATATTAATATTAAAACTTTTTATATCTGTTATAGTACTTATCATATTCTATTAAAGTCACCCATATATTTTTCTGACTACAAATGAAATAAGATCAGATATGAAATATTTACATGTAGAGATTATAGATGTAAAAAAAAATGTTACTTAGTCCTGGTTACATTTAGGTACATTTTTTCCAGTCTTTTTAATAGTCTTTTTAGTAGTAGAGACCATGTGTAGTATAAAGAATTTTGTCAATTTCTCTTTCTGTGCTATTAAAGCATTATATCTCTTAATAAAAATCTGTCCTGTAAATGTCTAAATAAAAAGTGGTCCTGAATACAGAATAATACTCAATTTTTCCAAAGAGATTCCCCTTTCTTACGTTACTGCCTTTGAAAAAATATTTGTATATTTTTTTAAAACATTCACCAAAAAAACCATATCCTGAGCCATAAAACACACCTTAACAAATATTAAAAGATAAATTGTCATAAGAAATATTCTTTTAGACCACAATAGAGTTAAACTAGAAATCAATAACAGAAAGAGAGCTGGAAAATTCCTAAATATTTATGAAGTAAACAACATACTTCTAATCAACACATGGGTCAAACAAGAAGTCTCAAGATAAATTTAAAAATACTTTGCACCAAATGAAAATAGAAATGTATCTTATCAAAATTTATGGGATATGGGAAAAGCAATGCTTAGATGAAAATGTATTGCATTGAATACATATATAGTAATTCCCCCTCATCTGCAGTTTCAGTTATCTGTGGTCAACTCTGGTCTAAAAATATTAAATGGAACATTCTAGAAATAAGTAATTGATAGGTTTTAAATTGAATGTTATTCTGAGTATCGTAATGAAATTTCACTTAATTCTGCCCAGGATGTTAATCATCCCTTTTGTCCAGTTATCTCCACATAGTATACTCTACCTGCCTGTTAGTCGCTTAATAGTGGTCTTGATTATCAGATCAACTGTTGTGGTATCACAGTACTTGTATTTAGATAACCCTTATTTTACTTAAAAGTGGCCGTAAGTACAAGAGTAGTAATGCTAGCAATTCAGATATGCCAAAGAGAAGCCATAAAGTCCTTCTTGTAGGTGAAAAAGCTATGTATATATAGGGGGAAAAAACAATGTATGTACGTACATACATATATACATACAGTACTATCCACTGTTTCAGGCATTCACTGGGGGTCAATAAGGGGGGACAACTGCAGAGGAAAGATATAAAATCAATATAAGCTTCTACTTTAAGAAACTAGAAAAACAAGAGCAAATTAGCTCCAAAATAAGCAGATGAAAAATAAAAATTAGAGCACAAATCAATGAAATTGTAAACAGGAAAACAGTAAAGAAAATCAGTGAAACTGTGTTCTTTGAAGATCAATAAAATTGATATACATCTGGCCAAGCTAACCAAGAAAAAAAAGGAACACAGATTACTAATATCAGAAATAAAAGAGAGGCCATTACTACTGATCCAATGGACAGGAGTATTATGCCCACAAACTTGATAACTTAGATTAAATGGTAATTCCTTGAATGACACCAAAACTCACACAAGGAGAAATAATAGAAAGAGTTCTGTATCTATTAAAGAAGTTAAATCAATAATGAATGGGCTTTCAAAACAGAAAGAACCTGGCCCAGTTGGTTTCACTGGTGAAAATTACCAAACATTTAAGGAAAAAATGACAATTCTCTACAGTCTGTTCCAAAATATAGAATCAAAGTAAATACTTCCTAATTCATCCTGTGAGGCCAGAAGAATGTAATTTAAGACACCAGTCTCAATCTAAAGTATAAAATTGATATGTTCTGACTGATGGTATAAGCATGATTAGATAATGACTGTATTACCATCTGTATTGGGGGGTTAAATTATGCTTTTTTGCTTGCAATGAAAACAAATCTAAGGCTAATGTTAGTTTTTCCTAAATAATACTTTATTATTAAGAGCCATTGAGAGGACTCAATAATTTAGAGACTTTTTAAGGACTCAAATATACTTTCCTCTTTTTGAAAGATAATATGGTGGAAAGAATCTTGCTTTATATCCATTAGTCTTTTGTTAGACATTTGGATTTTTTTCTTTTTAACTTGTTTCCTCTCAGCATTAAGCCTCTTTGCTCCTGAATTTTTATTTCCTTGGGATGGATTCCCAGATGTATTTCAGGGTTGAAGAGTATAAATGATTCAAGGCAGTTGTATATATTACTGAATGACTTGCCAGAAAAATAATATTAATTTCATTACCTCTAGCAGTGTACATGCCAATTTTGCCAAAATTCCTAGCATTGAGTTTTCTCATTTTATTCATTATTTATTAATATAATGGAATAAAATGGCATCCCATTTGTATTAATATACATTTCTAACAGATACATAAAACAATGAAAAGGAAATTTTTTAAATAAAAGAAAGGAAAATCATATGCAATCAAGAAAATAAAATCTATTCTGTGAAGTTTTAACAGTTGTCACAGCTGAAGTATAGCACATAAGCTGTCATTATAGTTTCTGAAATTCATGATAAACATAGGTCATTGGTTCTTTCCTACAGAGCCTGAACTTGGCTTCAGAATCCTCTTCACATAGTACTTTAAGAAGCCATTACAAATTAATCAGTCAGTATGAGAAGAAAGTCATCTACCATTTATGTCTATTACTCTTGCCATATAAATAGGACCAAATTTTGACTAAGTTTCTTAGCAGGTAAGCCATGGCTGTGAATAGGATCATTTCTTTTCTTAATTTTTTACACCCTCCCACCCTCCAGGGAATTCCAAGGCCCACTGGCCTTTTTTGAAAGCCCTTTATTTACTCCCTTAGCAGAAGCACAAAATCACTTTTGTGACTATTTTAGATAAAAATGAAAGGTGATTATTACCTGTCTAGGAAGAAAGCAAAACCTCACCCACCTCAGAAAGCAAGTCAAACAATATTGGCTTTCTTCTTATGGAGTTGTTCACATATCTTGATAGGTAAACATGAGAGGGAAACATTTTGGGCTGCGTAAAATTTTGTTACCTCTTAAAATGTTCTGCATACTTAAATCTCCTTGCTTCTTAGGAACCAGCTTACTGAAATGGAATTATGACCACGTTAAGGTGGACCAGTTTAATAGGTTTTCTTAATTATTTTTAAATGGAGGCACCGATTTAAACTCAAAAGAAAAATTGTATTTAATTGTACAGGATTAGGCAAAGGTGCACAAAATGGAACTCTGAATAAAATATCTAATTTCTAGTAAATAATTGTGGCTTTCAATCCTTAGGACGGTCTGATGCCCCAACTGAACTTTTGTTTGCTTTTGAGTTGCAGCTTGCTCAGTCTCTAGGGGCATTTTTTTACCTTCTTGTTTTGAGAATTGTCTGTTTATATCTTTTATCACTTAAGTATTGGGATCTTA
>PVKZ01005932.1:0-43470 GCA_004027375.1 Macroglossus sobrinus | reverse complement strand
CTCTCTCTCTCTCTCTCTCTCTCTCTCTCTCTCTCTCTCTCTCTCTCTCTCTCTCTCTCTTTCTCTCTCTCTCTCTCTCTCTCTCTCTCTCTCTCTCTCTCTCTCTCTCTCTCTCTCTCTCTCTCTCTCTCTCTCTCTCTCTCTCTCTCTCTCTCTCTCTCTCTCTCTCTCTCTCTCTCTCTCTCTCTCTCTCTCTCTCTCTCTCTCTCTCTCTCTCTCTCTCTCTCTTTCTTTCTTTTTTTTAGTGTAAAGTAAAAGTACCTAATGCCCTGCATTTGTGTTTCTGCTCTTTGAGGATAACTCGGGCATCTAGAGGGACTTAACGCTTCTCAGGTGGTGTCAGATGGAAAAGGCAGCCTGGCAGCCGCCCTGCCTCAGGACCCACCTCCCCCAGGCAGGTCACATTAGCTCATCTCCACACCTACTGCCCAGGGTCGTCTCACGCATTGCTGCCCCCCCACACCCCCCCAGGTTCCAGAGCTAGGGGTTCTAAATTGTCTGCCCTCACATAGCAGGCTTTCCCCCTGAGAGCCGACTGGGGCTGTGGTCAAACGTGCATGTCACCTACTTTCCTACTAATTTATTACTCGAAAAATCCCTTTTTAACATTACATGTTCTGGTTGTCCTCTGGGGAAACTGTGAGGGAGCGGGTGGTGTCAGGCAGGAGGGGGCCTGGGGCAGAAGTTTGGCAGGTGCTGGGGCGAGCAGGCCGGGCGGCAAGCCCAGAACCTGGTCTGGTGGAACTGAGGACCTGGGGCGGGCCGCCAGCCACTGGGCTCTCTAGGGTGGGCGGTCTTATTGACCTGTGAGCGCCCCCACACCTGCCCACCCCCCCATCATCACCCCACTTCCCCTGGTCTCACTGCTCAGCCCTTCTTAACTGCGGCCGCCCTGGCTGCCTTACCTTCTCCTTTTCACCAGGTTCTCTCCGCAGGCCCTTTGCACACGTTATTCCTTTGGCACCAGAAGCTTTTCCCTCCATGTCCACATGGCTCGCTCCTTTGCTTCTGCCCAGTTGTCAGCTTACAGGGCGGGGGCTTCCCTGACCACCTCATACAGAATAGCGGCTTGCCCCTCCCTGCTTCTCCTACCTGACTCAGGTTTCCCTCGGAGCCCTCCTTACCCGCTGGCATTGCCCATTGATTATTTTTTTGATTATCGTGTGTCTCTCCCATTAGATGAAAGTTCTACGGGTTCAGAACCTAGACTGATACCCAGCCTAGTAGGTGCTCAATAAATACGTGTCGACTGGCTGACTAAGAGATGCATTTATTATGGGAGAGGCTCACCAGGCAACTATGCCCGCAAAATATCCCCACGTTGGCTGCAAGGAAGAAGCCTGTTGCGTTTTCTCCTCTGTCCTCTCCCGCTCTCCTTGTGGAAGGCTTTCTGCCTTAGAGCTGCGGCCTGAAGCTGTGAACAGAGAGGCGGTGCCTTGGGGGAATGGTGAACAGGTACAGATCATTAATAACATCCAGCCACTCCAGGTCTGGTGTTTGCTTGGTCACTGTCCTTGGAGAAAGTCTTTGGAAAGTGCGTGTGTTGCTTTAGCCAAAGAAACCCTCCCCAGGAAGGGAGCCCTGGGGAGTATTTGCTGTATATGCGAGTGGGGGGTGAAATCAGAGACACCCACTCTGTCTCCCCCTGCTGTCCCAGCAGGTGGAACAGGGGGCAGAGGAGGAGAGGAGATAAGGGGCGGAGGAGAGAGAGGGAGGCAGAAAGCCGGGCAGCGGATGCAGGGGAGAAGCGAGAGCCGCCCAGGAGAAGAAGAATGCAGGAAAACAGATGAGGGCCGTTACAGTGCTGCTAAGTCATAAATTACAGCGTTGACACAGGACAATGCTCAAGTGTTTTGAAGTAATTTACTCCCTTTGGGTGTGTGGTGTGAACGGGTGGGAAGGGTGGAGGCAGGCGATGCTTTGAAGCCCACGCAGAGAGGATGTGGTGGGGGGCGGGCCGAGGGTGCTGCTGGGTGCACACTTGGCTTACGTTATCATCTTAACTCTGAGGCCTGGAGGTAATTCTACCTGTGGAGGACTTCCCCCATCCGGATCTGAGACAGAGGGTACCCTTAAGGATTGTCACTGAAGCCTGCAACCACATTTGATGCCCGAAACCATCCAAGTGGATGGTTTATAAGACCGTCATTCTGTTGAATTCGGAAAGGTGGGGAGTTGCGAAGTTCTCTGTACATCACAAAGCCCCGAGTGTTTGCTGCCGATTACACAACTGCAGCTCTGCTTCCTTCTCGTCGACTGGTCCAGTGTTTTTGAAGCTTAGGGTTACAGTCCGGGAGGGGGTCATACTATATTAGGTCCAGACCCACAGCTTAAGACATGAAAGGGAAGAGAGCACAATGGTAAATCGAGTATTTTAGAAAGCAAACATTGAATCTTATGTCCAATGTATCACTTAATGGGGGTCGTGATAAAAAAAAAAAAAAAAAAAGAAAAAAAACCTGTAATAATAATTCTGGAGGCCCTAGGAATCTACATTTTAAACCAATTTTCCAGGGATTCCGATGAAAGTGGTCCACAGGGTCTTACTTTAAGAAATACTTAGCCTCCCTCTCCCTGTACAAGATGCTATTGGTTTTATCTCCTACAAGAAATGTTAATTCCAGTTGTTGACTCGGATGCAGTGAAAGCATTAGCCATAGACAGCACTTTGAAAGGCCGCTGTTTGCAGAACCCGGTGGGGTGCTAGGCCCCGATGCTGCAATTTTGGGGAAACAGGACACCCAAGTGGCATGACTTTCACTGTAGTGGCAGAGAGAGGCGGCACATTCATCTCGGGCCTTACTTAGAATACAACGAATATACCCCTTTTCCGGCCAACTTTTAATTTAGAGCTTTTGCGGTCTTTGGAACTTTGCTCAACTTTTCCTTTCAAGTCTTACACCGAATATTCCACGTACGCGTGATTTTAATTATTTCAGGAGGCTGCAAAGACAGCAGTCATCTCTTCACCGCTGAGATACCTAATTAGATTAAGCGTTTTAGGTGACCTGCCTGAGCGTGTGACTGGCCCGCCCAAGAGGAAAGAGGCTCTTCCAAGCACAGGATCTTGAAGGCCAACCGTCCAGGGAACAGAGTGTGGCTCCAGTGACATGCGTGTGGCCCACGAAAGCCTTTCACTGTGCCCGGTGTGGTCTTTTTAGGTACAGCAAGGCCAGCCTGCGTGCAGGACGCACACACCGGCGGCAGTGCCCGGTTCCCGGGGTAATTTAGGTTGTCCTTGTGTTAACAATTGGAGCATCTTTATAACAGTGAGAGCCGAAGCCTGCAAAAGCAGGGCTGAGATCCGTGGTGACGTTAACTTGCGACTTCGTCATGCGTTTTCTAAACTTCTGCACAGGGGAAGCACAGGTACAGGTGGAGTAGCTTCGTCCCTGGCCTCAAGCGGGGTGGGCAGCAAAGTACCTGATGTGAGCCTGTGTGGGAGAAGGGACGCCAGCTCATCAAGCAGAATCAGCCACAGCAGCGAGCTGGCACAGTGCTGAGCAGAGAAATTAGTCACATGTATAAATAGAAGGGGATGATGCTCCTCAGCCAGTGTCGCAGGCCCCCACACACACCGACTTCCAGAATCTGAGCGAGACTATGATTAGAGCCTCCGTTTTAGGAGTGGAGGCTACGGTTTGGGCTGTTTCAGTTCTAACCATCGATGGAGAAAACAGAACATTCCTCAGTAGGAAATGCTAGAAAACCTCCTACGTGCTGGCCTCCGGGACTGCCGAGCGTCGGGTGCGTGGCGCCTGCGGAAGGAGGAGCAGAGGTGTGAGGACCAGATGAGCCCCGATGGAGCGCTGCCCCAGTGGGCACGGAGCCACGGGCCCGTGAGACCGTTTCTTCTGTGTCAGCCCACAGCTGACACCCTTTTTCCTAGCGGGCTGCTTTGGAAATGGTAGGCAATAGCCAGTGTGTGTGCTTTTCTGATTTCATAACTGTGACTTGGAGGGAGGACTGAAGTGTTACAGAGGAATCTGGAGAGTACATCTGAGCTGACACCAGCTTTTCTGGCTCTTTCCCCCCCGCTGTGTCCTTCCTGTGGATCTGGATGCCTTTGTTGCTTCCTTCCTCCTCTCCCGGGTTTTCTTGGCCTGTCCTCATCCGAAGCCCGGACCCCATGTTGAGCTCTGCTGCCGTGCACGCAGGGGGCCTTTCACTCCCGTGCGCGGGTAGAGATGCCCTGGGTTCTGAGGGATGTGCCAGGGTTGCCATGGCACCCGGGGATGCGTCTGCCACTGCTGAGGCGAGATTTTCACAGCTGGGGCCTTGCCGTTGCATGTCGCATCCCAGAGCTGACCTCCCCGAGCGCCGAGCATCAGTGGAGCCTTCTTCTCCAGGGGCAGCGTGCCCGTCACCCGAGCTCGTGCTATCGGAGCAAAAACGTTGCAGTGCAGTTCATTAATTAAAAAAGGAGAAGGATGTTTGCCAAGGAAAACAGACACCTCTTCTTTAGCAAACGCTTTCTTCTCTGTGGGTGAGCCATGGTGAAAGCTGATGTATGGGGCCAGTTCGGGGGAACCCACGGGGGCGAGGGGGCGCACGTAACAGTATTTCCCAGCTAGTCCTGACTTCCGCTGTTCGTGTCCCATAGTGTGACACCGGCCCAGGGACCCAGAGGCTGGACTCTTACCCAGGATGGTTTCTCCCTGGGCGAGGCGGAGGCTGCTGATTCTGTTCTGTTCCCCCTTGCAGACGAGCGCCCACTTTTTCTTGACCTTTATTTTAGGCAGTCTCGACCTCCGCATTATTGACATTCGGGGCTGGGTGTAGCGGGGGCCGTCCGCACACAGTAGGGTGTTTATTAGCCTCCCTGGCTTCTCCCCAGCAGATTCCAGCAGCAACACCCAGTCGTGCCAACTAGAAATGTCTCCGGACAGTGTCCATTGTCCTGGGGTGGGAGTGGGCGACCCCTGTTCCCAGGGGAGACCCGCTGTCTGGACCAGCCCTGTGCTATTGGGCCACAGACACGACGTGGTGTGCCCACGGTGGGCGGGCTCACTGCATGCCCATTCGTTTCCTCTCCGGCTTCCTTCTCGCCTGTATTCATCTTCCTAACCCAGCGTGGTTTCAGGCCGGAGTTCCCTGGTGCTCTGAGGCTCAGGAAGATGGCTCACCCGTGAATTTACGTCTCAGTTTCCTTACAAAAGCAGCATGGAGTGGCCACCAGTTACTGCGCGGGCTGTAACCTGTGCGCAGTGGGAGTAAGACAGGAGGTGAGGCAGGTAACAGGTAAGGTAACGACCTCGGTGTGGCTCGCTCAGAGGCCTCTGTCACGTTGTTAAGGGAACGTCTGTGGGGAGCCCGTGAGCCGGGCGAGAGTGCCCCCCACTGCGCGTCTGAGGCCCCTTGGCTGGCTGGGTGGGTGGCAGTGGACGCTGATACCCCACTCAGCGCCGCCAGGGTGATGGGGGCGAGTCGGGGAGGAGCGTGAACATACTGCTCTGTGTGAAGCCCTCTCCCGCTCTGTCCGTCACATCTCCATCCTCATCTCGCCACATTCCTTTTCTTACGTAATTATCTGCCGACCTTTTATTTACCTGCGCTGCTTGGCTGCCGTGCAGAGCAGAGCAGAGCAGAGCAGCGTCTAGTGGCTTGTGCTGTGCAGAAGCATCGCTGGCGGGTGTGCTTGCTGCGTCCCCCGAAGCAGCAGCCTGGTCGTAAGTCACAGCCCTACAGCAACGCTCCACCCTTCCTTCCGCCCTTTGTGACTATTTTTTTTTTTTTTTTGACGTTGCGTTTAGAGAGCCAGCGTTTGTGCGGTGGGGTTCTGTGGCTGAGCAGTACTGGATGAGCTATATTTTCCAGGCTGCTACACACAATTACCCTTAATTTCGAAGCGCAATACATTTCAAAATAACTTTGTTTTCTGTTTTTGGGCTCAGAGCCGCAGCTGGCGTAGCCCTTGGCCCTCAGAAGGCGTGTGGCTTGGGAGGCAGAGCTAGCGAAGGGGCTTTGGTTAGATGGCGTGTTTTTGGCTTGGTGAAGAGTGAATTCCAATGACATCCCGTAAGGCTGGTTCTCCTTGACTCCTGCCCGCCCTCCCTCCTGCCCTGCCCTGCCCTGCCCTGCCCTGCCAGTCCGTAGCGTTTTTATGGTGAACCCTGCCCTCCTTATTCCGGCTGTGGGCCACTCTGTGGGGAGGGACTGTGTCCTCAGACACTTCGGTTTGGGGGCAGGGAGCTGATTCTTCCACACGCTAGTAAGTGTGTGCTGTGTGTGTGTGTGCGTGTGAGAGAGAGAAAGTCACACACATGCATGCACGTGCCCACGTCACTGCAGCAGCCCCAACGGGGAAAGGCCTGCAGAAGCAGAGAAACCATGTTAGCAGCTGTCCGACCCACTTCTCCACTGGTGTCGCTTTCAGAGCACGTCGGCACGAATCACACGAAACCAAGACTTTTTATCGAGGGATGAATCTGTTCCCATCATCTCTAGACTTTCTCTGCCGCCAGGAAGTGACTTCGACGCATTAGCACTGTTTTCCCAATTAGCGTCCATTCTTCAGTTTTGGAAACATTTGCCTGGATTTGTATGAGAGAAGCAAAATAAAGCTTTATTTGGTAATTGTGTGTTTTAAAAAAAAGAAATGTGTGGCTTACACTGAAAAGGCATATAAATATTTTCCAAGTTGACACAGTGCCAGCTTACAGCATCCACGGAAAGATTTTATTCATTCATTCATTCATTCATTCATTCATCAGCTACTTCGAGCGCATTTTGTGTTCTGTGTCAAGGCACCTGCTGGACATAATAAGACCCTCTTCATAGGGGCAGCGTGGGGAGGGCGCTCTGTGGGAGACAGACTCCATTAACAGAACGGAGCGTGAAAACACACGTGTAGAGCGTTTGCAAATCACGGCGTCTTCATTACTCAATCCTTTCATACTTCGCTGTGACTTCGAGAAAGATCTCAGAGTATTAGGCATTCATACTGAGTAGTCAAGGAGAAGGTCAGGAAGAGACCTCGTGGGTCTCTCTTCTGGGACCTGGGCATATTTGGATTGAGCAGAAAGCAAAGCCAAAAGATTTTAGGCAAGGGGAAGACAGAACTGGAATTCAAAGAGAACTATAACTCCCCAGGGAGCCTGGAAGAGAGGCGAGAAGGTATCGTATAAATTAGGTGGTAGACCAAGGAAAGGGGGAAGCCCCTCTCTTGGGGTGTGCTGGAACACACACTCAGCCCTGGGCAAATGCATCAGTAAGCAAAGCAGTCGTGTGCTGTGCGACTGGACCGTGAAGGCAGATGGCTCCAGCCTTGCCTTCCGTCCCGGGTGGTGGGCCAGTCTCTTCCCGTGAGGAGACGACTTCGGGACACCCCTCACCTCGCCCTGCTGGATGTGAGCCAGCGGGAAAGGAGATTGACACAGCTAAAAAAAAAAAAAAAGATGGGGTGACTGGTTGGATTTGGAAAAAAGGGAACAATATGCGTCTTTGGGGTTTAAAGCTCAATAAATACACACTTGTTGGTTGAGGCTGCAAGGACCTTTTCGACTTTTCTTTCTGGGTTCACTCGGTGTGAGCTAATTATCTCCCTGAGCCTCACATTCACATCATTCACGAAGGGATAATATAGGCCCCTGTCTCTGGGAGTTGCTGATGTAATTAACTGTGATAAGGATGGTAGAGAGTAGAGTACCCTGAAAACATTGGGTTGGATTCGCTGTTATTATTAATGTCATCATTACTAATGCAATAGTTTCTGTTCAGATTTTTTTAGTTCAAAGCTCTTGCGAAAACCATTCGAAGACATGCATTTATTGTTTGATCTTCTCTAAGAAGCCTCGGCAATTCCTCCACAGATACTTCTGACTAGATTGCAAGTTTGATTTATGTCTCTTCCCTTCAAGCATACAGGAAGAGTAAACCTTTGAAATAAAGGTCAGGGGAAATTACCATCGATTGTGATGAGAAGAAGCGACATAATGAATTACCTCAGCAGCTTGGGGTCTCAGATGAGAGCTCCTGTAAGCAGAGCTCTGTCCCTCGTGAGTTGAGAGTGAACCCGGGGATCTTCCTGTTTTGTTACTGTTTTACTTTGGGTGGAGAGTGAAGGTTCCTCAGTGGGGCTCGTCCCTGTTCCTTTGGTTCCGGTCTTCTGGGGGCTGTGTGCAGTTGTCCAGTGCGGGCAGCAGCCCAGTGAGAACCTCCTGGTCTGGAGCAAACGTGGCAGGGCATTTGGCGGGGACGGCGTTCAGCTGAACTGGGTTCCACGTGATCATGTGGCCCGTTGAGGAAGCTCAGCGTTTCCAGTAACACTTCACGAACATCCTTCTTTTGAATCATTTGGAACTTGCCAGTGAGTTACGGGACGACTGAAATGTTCCTTGGCAGGTGGGTGGAAAGAAAGCGTTGAGTTTTCTCCTTTCATCGGAGCCTCTAAACCAGGTTAGGAAATATTCTGGAGATAAACACAGAAATGTAAAAACAGGAGGGCTGGAGTCCTGAGCGTGCAGACCCCGCATCATACGTAGTTGGTCCCAGCATAATTCAATGGGCCAGCTTCCGCTTTCCGAGGTGTCCCAGGTTGTCACACCATATCAAGACCACCTAAGCAGGAGCCACCTGTTCCCGTTCTGCTCGTCCTCTCTGGCTGTCGTCAGAACGTTTGCGTGCCTCTTCTGCTTTGTGCTTCTTCAGGAAGGCAGCAACGCGCTGACAGGCTCACCGGCTCATTAAGCGGTAGCTCATGGACCCGTCACTGGGTAATGGCTTTTATGAACTGGGTCAAAAAAAAATTTTAAAAGCTTCAGTATAGACACGAATCTGCCTTGACGTGGGGGTGTGCGAGAGACATGAGCCAGTGGAAGCCGCTTCTCCAGACCTGAGCTCTGCAGGCGGGACGGTCCCTCTAGCCCATGTGATTATAGCCGTGGCGTGTCCCTTATCCGATCACCGTGTGCAAGGCTTGTTTGGTACCTGACACGTCACACGCTGGCTTCCATCTAAAATAAAACTCCCATCACTTTCTCTTCCCCCAAGTAGGGTGATACACATGGGCTGTCCTTCCCATGCCCTTGAAACACACCCTGAAGCCTTTGCGTTCCTTCCGACTCGTCTCCTAACCTTGTCACAGGCACCGTCTCCTCAGATCTGGGGCTTGCGCCCGCCGTGTCTCTGATGCTCTATTTTTCCTTTCGTCACCTTCGACAGGAGGCGTTTCACGCGAGCGCTGAGTGAGAAGGTGAGGCGGGGCGGCAGTGGGGACGCCGTCCGTGGCCTTTGCTTACTTTGCCCTTGGGAGGGGAGACAGAGCGGCCTGCACAGGGTTGGCCCAGCTCATCCTCACCACGTGGTGGGTGTCGTTCAGGGACATACGGCACCTGGGGTGCCAGGAAGGTTCGTTTACGAGGTGTCCCTCATTCTCTGGTGTTCTGAGAAAATACTGCCCAGAATCCCCACTGAGGGACGGGGCGGGGGGCTCACTCTGTCCCCCAGTGAGTGCAGGGTCCAGCATCCCTGCTCAGGCGAGGTCAGGGTGGGGTGAGTGTCACGGGTAAAGTTAGAGCAGAACAGGCACCGGGCAGTCGGGCGGGCGAGAGGAGAGAGTGGAGTGCGCTGAAGCCACATGTCCCACTGGTGACACAGCTCCGTAGTCACCACCTCCGAGGACCTTCCCGGTTGCCTGGGACCCCTCCCTGGCCACGCCGAGGGCCTCTCGGGCTGGCATCGGTCTAGCTGTGTTTCTTTTCTGCGTGGGCTGGAGGTCCTGATGGCAGATGTCCCCAAGGCCGAGCCTGTCGCAGGCGCTCAGCAAACGTTTGCAGAGAGAAGCCCTGTCACCCGCCACACGTGTGTATGAGCGCCGTGTCCTGTGGCCCTTTCGGAAGAGCCCTTTAAAATGGCTTTTTTTGGCCCCCGGTCCACACACAGTCAGGGACGCCTGTGACACGTCACTCGCGCAGTCCTCGGTTTGGCCGGAGACCGGCCCCGCCTGAGGTCACAGGGAGCGAGGCGTGGGCCTTGCCACATGTCAGATGTGGGCGGCAAACGCCACTAGCTCTGTGGTGTCCGCAGCCTGTGGTGGCAGCGGTCACCACCTCCCTGTCATTCCCCTGCCCCCGAGCCTCCCTGCATGTCATGACCTTTCCGAGGGGGGTGCGGGGGGGACCAACGTTTTGTCATCGCGGTGCTTACTGTCTGCAGACGTGGTCACCCCGCGTGAGCCAGCCTGTGGTTCTCTCCAGCCTCCGGGGAGCCTGTGGAGAGCCCATGTGAGGAGACCGCACCCTGGCAGGATGCAGGAAACGCTTCTTGGCTCGATCCCTGGAGCTTCTGTCCTCCGTGTGTCTTCGTTGACGGTTTGGCCCGTGCAGAATCGACGGGCAGGCAGCTTCCCCCTGCCTTCCTCCCCGCTGCCTGCGGGCGACCAGGCGTGTGAGCCCCGCACGGGGGTGGGGGGGCTGGAACGTCCCCGTGGGCGTGGTTACCCCCACTTCCTTCATCACATTCCTCAAATTCTGAGAGCACCGTGGCCTTGACCATGTGTGTGTCTCGGCTGTCATTGTGCGTCATTTTTCTAGCAGCCACCAAGGGTGTCCGCCTGCAGTGGCCACTCGACAGGCGCCCCGGCTCCTCGGTGCAGGGACAGTGGAGCCTGATGCTAGGGTGCTAAGCCACAGAGCACACGCCCAGGATGCACCCCAACTTTGGCGTCTGAGTTCAGTTCAGGGGTGGAGCGCGTTGGGGCCTCTGCCCTCGACTCTCAGACCTTCCGCTGCCCCTTTCTCCCCCATAAAATAACTTTGTGGGGGTTCTGCCCGCGGCTGAGTGTGTCTGTTCCGATTCTGCGTTCTGGGAAACGCTGGAGGGAACACCACAGGGCAGGTTTGGGGACCCTCTGGACCTGTGGTGGATCTGAGCTAAAGCCCCACGCATCACCTGAGCTCTGTAAGCACCTGCTCTGAGTGCGGAGCTGCCCGCGACATTCCGGGTCTTGCGGACGAAGTGTCAGCGCAGAGCCAGCATGCAGGGGTCCCCAACGTGTATGGCTGATGACTTCCTTTCTCCGGTGCGCAGTCCCCCCGGGAAAGGCCGTAGGCCCCTCGGGGGGAAGGGCTGGAGGAAAGAGTAGCGCTCTCAGTCTCTGGCAGGGCACCACGGGGACCCGGACTCTCTGTCATTCAAGAGGCTCTGGGGTCCTCGGACTGGTTCAAGTCTGGGAATCGGAGGCAGGATCGCGACTCTGCTTTTCATGATTCAGGCTTGGCTCCTGCTCCTTTGACCCGGGACGTCCCCGCTTCGGCGGATGAAGGGAGCACGGAGCAGGCTTCCCACCTGCTTCGCTTCCGGGAGCATCGTGCTTAACGAGCCGACAGCGCGGGTCTGTGCGAATGCGACGCTTCTGATCGCTGCCTTGACGCTGCCGCTTGTGACCACACGACACAGGAAGGGGCTTCAGCAGGGCCCTCGCCCAGCTCGAGGCCTCACCCGCCCCCTGGCTCCCTCCTGCGTTTCTCTGAGCTGCCGTGGCGGTGGCGGAGGGCGTGCTGGTGACGGTGACGGAGGCAGGATCCCCGCAGAGGGCGGTCACAATTATCCGTCCCCTGCTCGCTGGGGGAAAAGTCACTATGTTCCCATGGCTTCTGTTTCCTCCTGTCTAAACGGACGTGGTGCCCACGGATTGTCACAGCGAGATGAACAATGCGCCAGGGCGCAGCGTACTCTGGCCCCAGCAGGTGTGCGGTGGACGGGGAAGGTCGCTCGCCTTCGGACCTTCCTGCGAAGCTGCGTGCAAGGCCATCGCTCGGTTGCAAGGGTTGGGCCAGGGGTCGCGAAGGGACACACAGCGGGCGCCGCTTCCGTTCGCTGCCTGCAGCCTTCGGATGTGCTGGTGACTCTGGAACGCATGCTGGCTCGTTAGCTGTCGTAGGAAAAGAGATGCCGTTTCATCAGACCAGGTCCCGTCTACCAAAAAAAAAAAAAAAAAATCACAACATTTTCTGGTTTTCTCATTATGGCATAAAATGTTTAAGTTCACGCTTTCTCTGGTAGCAGAGTTTGATGCCTGGGGCTGGTGTTGCTCTCTTTAGAGGAAATAAAGTCTGTCTGGGACGAGCACCCTGGGGGTGCGGGGAGTCCTGTTTGTGGGTCGCATTTGTAGACTGCGCTTATTAACTGATGCTTCAAACACCGGATGCCAGGGGCAAGGGTGACACACAGGAGTGACCTTGACCCTGCTCCCTCCAGAGGAGGGGGAGGCCGCCGTGGACAGGCCTGTGACACGGCGTGGCCCGTGCTCCCCGCAGGCGCCACCCACCGTCACTGTCGGCCACAGGCACGCGACACGGCAGGCTCCGGTGGCCCGCGCGTGGTGTTCGGGAGCTGAGAGGGCTGGGCGCATCCCGGAGCTGACACTGACTGGGGCCCGTGGCCCTCTGTGGCCTCGGGTGTCTTAGCTGTCGCATGTGGACGGAAGGTGCTGGACAAAACAGACGGAGCCCACGCGGAAAGCCAAGGGTCCGTCAGCTGCTCCAGAATCGTCATCGTGCCACTTAAAACCATTAGAATCAGGGCCCCAACAACAGAAGTTCTGATTCTGGGCGAATGCCAGATCTATATTTATGCAAAGACCCGCCCGCCCCCCCCCCCGCCTTAGCTGATTGTGACATGACCCCTGGCTGACTGGTTCCCTCTCCTCCCAGTAGCTTCCTTTACAACCGAATGCTCTTAAATGTCCCCTTCAGAAAGCCCGCCCGCTGGACCTCTGACTGACGGCCCCTCCTGGAGAATTAGTTCACGCCTCTGTGCAAAAAAACAACAGACAGACAGACAAACAGCTCATCAGCTGGTGCTTGTTGACCTCTCTGTCTTCCCTGTGGGCCCAAGAGCTCCAGATCTGATGATGCCACCCATTCGTCTTCGCCCCCTCTGTGCCCTGCCCGCTGCCTGGCACGTAGGGTTTGACCAAAGGGGCCGGGGGGGGGGGTTCACAGATGTGGCAAGATGGGATTGCTGGTGGAACTGAAGATCAGCCTTTCCATGCCCGTTGGTACTTCTAGGAAAGATTTAAGAGATGTTTCCAAAAAAAGTCGCTCCAACGTAATTACGATCGTCCATTGATTTCCTCACGTATGCCAGCCCCTTCCTCACAAATATATCTAACTGTTATGGTGCTAACTATAGTCCACCCTTTAGCCTCGAGACCACCCCCCCAGAATAGCCCTGGAATCACTGAGGGAAGTGGGGGGAAGAAGACAAGTTGGAAACCAACTGTTTAAACATAGGTATTTTACAAAGATGAGTATTTGAGTATTTCCAAAATAGGACGCCTCTCTCTACCCCCTCCCGCCCCCAGTGAAGATGACAGCCAGCAGCATGTGTGCCGGAACCCTCCTCTGGAGGCAACGGGAAGCCACTGTCCCCGTCAGCCCCCCACGCACGGAGTTCCGTCCTCCCACGCTGTTTGCATCACTGAGCTCCACACATTGCCAAGGCTGCATCTTAAATTTAAACACAGTCGGATGAGGAGAGAGCAGGCCTGAGGGGTAAAAAGGGGGACGCTTCCCCCTACGGGGTGCATAAGCGCTGTGCATGGTCACTGTGGTTTACTTTGGCTCTGGGGTGCAGCACAGACCCCTAAATGCAAAGCAAAGCGCTCCTCTTCCGAGCCGCAGTGAAGCTGTGTATCACTCTGCTTTCATCGGCTGGGTCTTTGGATTTTTGGGAGCATCAAGGCTGGAAACCATGTCCTGAGGGTCTCTTCAGTGTGCCTTCCTATGCCATTGTTTTGATCTTCAGGGTACGGATTGACTTGAAAAGGAACCGATGCTATGAAAAGAAATGTCACCGCAAGGTCTGGCTCCTGATCGCTGTGTGGGGGTGACACGGCTGTGGCAGGGCCCTGAGCATGTGCACTGCAGCTCGCGAGTCCTGCCCGGGCCCAAGCAGGGTCGAACGCTCCCCGTAGGCAAGATGGCCATGAAGCAACAGAGCCGGACTCGTCAGCCTGAGTGCCGACAGCTCCTCTGAAGAGTTATTTTTGTATTCATACAATTTTAATATTTGGGAACAGGCTGTACCATTTTCCAGGTGCCAAAAGTGATCACTCTTTTTTTTTTTTTTTTATTATTAGATGCTATTTTAGCTTCAAAAATATTTTATTTTTTAATGTGCTGCATTGTGCCTTGGATCCAGTTCTTTCCGCTGGGATGTGTGTCCTAATTAATATTATGATATTAATAATACTGGGAATATTAATTCCTTTACAATGAAATCACTGACCCCATCCTCCTTCAACACACACACATACACACACCCCTTCCCAAACATGCATCCTTTATGTTAACAAAATGCCTTTAGACTACATTTGGGAAAACTGGGTTTTCTTCCCCTTTTCAGCTGGAGAAAGAATATACAGAGGCCTTGTGGGCCACAGTGGAGTGACCACGGCCTCCAAACTGGCTGGCCTGGGCAGTGCTGTCTTCTGCTCCTTTGAGAGGACTGTCACACTCATGGAGATGTACCGGCCTCACACAGATGCGCGCAACAGTCACAGAAGTGAGCTGTCAGCTGCCATCGCCTCTAACTATAATTTCCTGTAGCCTGGAAATGAATAAAGCGACAGCTACGAAGAGGGCTTCAGAATAATTGCAGCGAAAAGTAAAAACATCGTGGCAAAGATATGGCGCACGCCCACTTGTACGTGTCTCCACTCGTGAAAGGGCTGAGTGTGCAGGGTCCGGGCAGTGTTTCCAGAACGGTATCCCTGGTGGCTTTGTTTGTTGACTGGTCTGCACTGTGACCTTCACGCGTTTTGCCGTCTCATTGTGGCTTTGCATTTGCTGACATCTGCAGGAGGGTGACATTACACTGGCGTGAGCTGGGCACGTTTGCAGCACTGGTTGCTGCCGACCTGGGGTGAGGGACCTGGGGGTTCCTTCACTTGAGGAGCCGAGTTCTTCCACCTGGGCTTTTTCCGGGGAGGTCGAGTGGTTGGAGCACGTGCCCTTGGTCTTGGCTGGGTGCCATCGTGCCCGTCATGAGCTTTTGGTGAGTATTAGTTTTCAAATTTGAAAAAATCTTAGCCTAAAATGTATCTTTAAAAATGTCTCCCCTTCTCTCAGCTAACACAGCACATCCTAAAGGTTTTCCACCCCCTGTAAGTCGAACTGTAGAACAGTTGTCCGTATTGGCGAACCATTTTGTTCCAAATAAGGACACACGTTAATTTGTTTGACAGAGAAAAAGAGTTGAAACGGCTGAGCTTGAGAGAGAATTCTAAATGCCGTCTTTTCCCTTGGAAAGTCACAGAGTCAGTTCTGTGCCCATTGTCATCTCTGATTTCCAGGGGTGAGTGATTTGATTCCAGTTTCTAAAATGGACCCCTTTGTTTGCACCGTGATACTTCCTTAAGGAGATCAGGTTCGCGTTTGTGAAGGTTCGTGTGTGGGTTTTCAGGAGAGAAGATAAGGAATCTTTTATTGAAAGGATCTTGGAGATCTAAGTTAACGTTTCCCACTGTATGGCAGTGAAGTTAGGTGTTGATGCTAGCTTTTAAAATATATTTAAAGAGCAGCAAGAGAAAAGCAGTTAGTTACCTACAAGAGAGCCCTTATAAGACTGTCAGCTGATTTCTCAACAGAAACTTTGCAGGCCACAAGGGATTAGTGTGAAATATTCAAAGTCATTTCAAAGTCACAAGCAAGGACCTATAACCAAGATTACTCTGTCAAATGAGGCTATCATTTAAAATGGAAGGAGAGATAAAGAGCTTCCCAGACAAGAAAAAGCTAAAGGAGTTCATCACCACCCAGCCAGTATTACAGAAAATGTTAAAGGGATTTCTTTAAAAAGAAGAAAAAAAAAAGATCAAAAATATGAATAATAAAATGGTAATAATTATATATCTATCAAGAATTACTTTAAATTGGATTACATACTTTAATCAGAAGACAGGATGATTGCATGTGTAAGGAAACAAGATTCTCACATATGCTGCCTACAAGAGACTCACTTCAGACCCAAAGGTACACACAGACTGAAAGTGAGAGGACGGAAAAAGATATTTCATGAAAGTGGCAATGAAAAAGAAAGAAAGAAAGAAAGAAAAAAGCCAGGGAAGCAATACCTACACCAGACAAAATAAACTTTAAAACAAAAGCTATAACAAGAGACAAAGAAGGCCCAGCAATTCCATTTATGGGTCTTTAATCAAAGAAACTCAAAACACTAATCCAAAAAGACGTTTGCAGTCGTCTATTTACTTCAGCATCATTTACAGTAGTCGAGATATGAAGTCACGTGGGTGTCCATCGATGGATAAATAAAGAAGAAGTGGCACATAGATACAATGGAATCTTACTCGGCTATAAAAAGGAATGAAATCTTGCCATCTGCAGCAACACGAATGGACCTAGAGGGTATGAGGCTAAGTGAAATAAATCAGACAGAGAAAGACAAATACCACATGATTTCATTTATTTGTGGAATCTAAAAACAAAATAAAGGAACAAACAAAACAGAAATGAACACACAGATACAGAGAACATTTTGATGGCTGCCAGATGGGAGGGGCGGGGGAAGGGGTAAAGAAGGGGTAGCAATTAAGAAGTACAAATCGATGATTACAGAACAGTCGTGGGGATGTAAAGGACAGCATAGGGAATATAGTCAATAATATAGTAATAACTATGTACGGTGTCAGATGGATATTAGATTTTTTCAGAGTGATCACTGAGTAAGTTATATAAATGTCTAATCACTATATTGTACACCTGAAACTAATATAATATTATATGGCAACCGTAATGGAAAAATAGAAAATTATTAAAGATTAAAAATATATTTAAGCAATCGTTCATTTTTAGGCATATTAGAAAAAGTATCATCTTGCCTAGGATGAGACTAAGGTAAAATAATCTCAAGAGGAATATGGAGTATAATAAGGCTGGAAGTGGCCTTCGAAGAGCTAGAATTTGGGGAACACTGTTGTAAGCCGAAGCCTGCAGCTTTGCCTGTGAATGAGGCAAGAGAGACCCCAACACGCAGAGTCTACTCACTGGTGACGTTGACACTGGAATCCAAAAAGAGCGTGTTAAACACTTGTGGATAATAACAAGAATGGTAGGTGGCCTTTTTAGTTTACCGTGTGTGACACGAAGATTTTTGTACGTTATCTCATTTAATGCTCACTACAGTCCTTTGACTTCACTACTATCAATATTATTATTTTACAAGTAAGAAAAATTAGAAGAATAACTTGCCCTAGGGCCTAGAGTCAGAAAGAGGAGGAAAGATGGACCACACATGGGCTGATCTCAGGTCAAGGACAATAGTTAGTGTCAAAGAAGACCTTCAAGAAGGGTCTTTTTGTTAAAAGATTTAAAGGCCTCCAGAGCAAATATTTATCACGAGTTAGAAAGCAGTCTGAACTGTTAGGCACTGGGGGGCCCAGAGACCTGCCTGGAGGATGTGAGTTCAGGGTTTCATAGCGTTGAGTGCAGTGCTCAGGACTTTCCTAGGTTAATTCTCTTTACACATTAGCATTAAATGCAGGGAAGCCTGCAGCCAGCAACCTGTTTTATTCTGTAATATCGGTGAGTTTTTTCAACTCAATTAACTGCAGGCTCCCTTTTTTTCTCCAGTAAAATCTGTTTCGTTTTACAGAACCCATATCCCGTAGAACACCCACTGGGGACCCAACCTAATTCTTTTAACTCATTTTGCACGTGAGAATCTGAGGTCCATGATGACTTGGCCAGAGTCAAAAGGAGTTGTCAGATGTCATGTCATTAATTCATTAATTCAACAGCTATATATCTAGGGCCTCCCAGGGGCCAGGCATTCTAGAAAGTGGGGTACAGAAGTGAACAAATAGACAAGACCAAGATATCAGAAGATACATCAATGATTTTCGATAACAGTACATCTGTGAAAAGTGGAAACCTTTGCTTTTTCTGCATTTTCTCAAGACAGAAGGTGTGCCTTCTTCGTTTTTGTTTTCTCAGTTTCTAGCACGGGGCAGGAATGCACCTTTAATAAATATTTGTTAAGTAAACGAATGAGGTTTTGATGATTTGGGGGTCTGTTTTATGTTTTTGATGATCTGGTGGGTAACACACACCAAAAGTTTAAACGAATTGTTCTGAGAGGTCCCCACATTGAAGCAGGTGTATCGGTCACCTCTGTTAAGAAGCCCCGTTCTGACCAGTACTGACCTCAGACAGTCACGAGAAGACAGGGTATTCACGACAGAAGTCGTGGCTGGACGTCATCTGTATGGTTTCTCCGCGTTCCTGGATTGTTTCATTGGCGAGAATTTTCAGATCACATCTGTTTTTTGATTCCTGGGCTTCAGCCATGTGGCTAAGGTGCCAGAATCTTGAAGGCTCTATGCAAATTGCCAGTGTTTACGGATTTCTGGGGCGTGTAAGGTTTGTTCAGAGGTGGGACACAGGATCTTACCGATGGCCGGTCCTGCATGGCGTGACTTAGTGGCAGCTGCTGTGGACACCGGGCAGTCTGCTCGTCTGGTGGTTTTCTAAAATGCATGGCACACCGTGGCCTTCTGGGTCTCTGCCCACGATCCTGAAGATGAGTGATGGGAGGGTGCTGAGCTCGCGACAATGGCCAGGGTCAGTACCGTACGCGGGGTCTGCAGGTCCGCAGAGGTTCTGCGCTGCCCAAGTCGTCAGCGCTAGTAGGAAAGAAAGAAAGTCAGCGATGCAAACGACCTTCCATTTGCATATCTCCTCCTCTACGGGGTCCGTGGGCGAGGAGGACCGTCCTGCTGTGGGGGGGATGCCGGTCTGATGCTGGTCTCGTGCTCGTGGCTCTTCACAGCGTGCTTTGTCGTCGTGGGAAGGGGGAGAGTGCCATTCTGAACCCTGCTCCGTATTCCACAGGGGACGTCCTGCTGCTGAGGAGACCCCCCCCACTGTGGGGTCCTCGGGTCCCCCCTCCCCCAGCGTGGCCCTCAGGAGACACTCCCCCAACGCTTCATCTCAACGCAGACCATTTAGTTTAGGAGAATGGCATCACCCATTTCCAAGAGGGATATTTTAGTGACTAGACGTGCAACCCCTCCGGTAGGGGGCACTTTCCTAATTGAAAAGAAAAGAACAAGAAATATAGCTGACATCTGTCAAATTCATTCCTAGATTTCTCACGGAAATCTAGCTTTCCCCAAGAGGCAATTTCTCTCGGAAGGAATTGTTTATTCATTCTACGTGGTTTTATGGATCATAGCAAGAGCAGACATTTATTTCTGGGGAAAAGAGGAAGAGAAATACTTATATAAAGAGGAAATGGGATGGATGTTTGAGAAATACAATGGAAAGCTGTGAGTTTTAGACTCGGAAGTGAAAGCAGAGCTTTTAGAAGTCGGGTAAAGAGACCCTGGCTTGCTCGTATCTGTAGGAGTTTTCCATAGGCTGTGTGGGGAATTTCTAACTACAAAGGGAGAGGAAATAATGGCATGCATTTCTGAAGGGAAATGGTAGACTTTTCCTCTTCCATATTTTTGGGGAATCATTGACAATGTGGGAGACATTAGTGCAGGGCAAAGAGCGTGATTCCTGGAGCCCGAAAGAGCCAGGCCTCAAGCCCACCTTCTCTATCTGTTGTTAGGTGTGAGGATTTAAGCAAGTGACGTGATGCTTTCAAATCTCGATTTCTTCGTCTCTAAAACCTCTAGAGAGTTCAGTGCTTAGCGAGCCAGGCATGTGGGGAGTGCTCCCCATACATGTGGCTTTTATCATGAGCTGTAAATAGGAAAGTGTCTGAGTGGTGGCCACCACACCTGGAGAGGGGCTTCGAGGTGTCCTTTCAGACCCTGGGACTTGATTTAGGGTGTCCGCATGCTTGTCTGTATTTTCCCCCCCAAAGAAGTCTTATAATGTAGCAATACGAGACTGCATTTTGGAGATTTTTACAATCAGTGAACTCATTCTAAAAGCTTTTTCCTAAGTGGGAAGTCGGGTGTTGCCTGCTCCCTCTATTTGTACACCTGTTTAAGCATTTAAAAATCCACTGAAACATTGGAGACCACGGAAGTCAATTGCTTCATGACTGAACAAAGTTCCCTAACAGTGCCGTATATTTCTGCCAACAGCCGAGTCCTCTGCAAGGCAGGAAAACCGCCAGCTTCTCTATTTATTGATGCCGTTGATGTGTTGAGACTTGTACCTTAGGCTTAAAGGAAGCACGGATTTTTTTCGAGGAGAAATCTAATGAATTAAGTCAATAATCTGCAACCCCTTGGTCGGAGAGATGTAAATTCTTTGTCTCAACTCACAGAGCTAAGACCCTTCTGGGGCTGGGAAAGACCGATGAATAATGCAAACTCATTTCCTAATGGAATTCATTTATCCGGATGCTGTGTTTGTAATTGCTAATCAATACATAGCGTTGGCTTGCTTTGTGAAATTGTTTCAAGTTGGGATAAAGATGAGTCTGTGGTGTTGAATAGAGGGAAGCCAATTTTCTGATTCAGGGATTGGCTATAATCTTATTAGCCAGATGTTCTAAACAGTAGAGCTAACCAGTCAGACCAGGCCCCAAACATCTCAGTTGCTCAATGCAATTGGATTGCGAACTGCGTTCTTTAAAGGCCACCCTTGGTAGGTATGGGGACAGGGCCACCTCTCGCCTGTGTTTCGGGAGCATAGGTTGGCTCCCTGGTCTCACTCAGGTTAGAAACGCCACCACCCGCCTCCCCCATGGCTTCAGCTCCTTGTGTTGAAATAAACCCCAGTGCATTTGTAAACTCCGAGCTCAGGGGCCAATTTGGGCCAGTGACGGCGGTCACCCCTCTGGCAGGCCCTCTCCTGCTGCTGTGTGAGGCACGGCTCTTACCTCCGTGCCTGTTGGAAGGACATTCAGAAAAATGTATCACGGCTCCCTGTTTCGATAAAGCCTTTAATTTTCCTCCCCTTCCTTTTGCAGCTTCGTGCATTTGCTCCGTACTCAGCGCCAGAGAAGCCAGAGTTGGATTGAGAGGGTAGGTTCAGAACAGCGTGTGGTTCAGGAGATGTGATCGTATTAGAGCATCTCCAGCTCTGCGTTTGCTTAGCTGTGAGATCTGGAGGGCTGTCCACACACGGGAAGATTTATAGCATCTGGCGGGAGAGTGTGGTGGCCCCAATGAGCTGTGATATTTTATCTTGATAAGGTGCCCGAGGAGGTTGTTGGATAAAGAGCAGAGGAGGTTTCTAAAGGGAATCAGCAATCTCGAGCCCTCCTGGCTGATAATTGCAAAATGTGTGCGCACCGGGAGATCTGAAAATACATGGTGGGCAAGTTAGCATAGAGTCCAGTTGGCTCAAAGAAGAAAATGAGGGTGGGGGGAAGCTATGTGAGGGAGAACTTGGCATCTATGTGGTATTTGTGTCTGTTTTTCTCTTGAAATGGGCTGATGTGTTGGCAAGAAGCTTCTGGCTGTTGTCAGAGATACGGACATCTGTGCTGCTCTGCAGAAGACGCAGGATTCTAACGTGGTTGGTGGGAGCCCTGTAGCTGCCACTTCGTCTCCCTCATCAGGGCCGTCAGCCTCTGCTGCTCGGAGCACTTTTCCAGGGAGACGTGGCTTCTGGCTCTGGGCTGTGCTTTTGCGTGCCACGTGGCAGGAGCGATGTCCCAGCAGTGGGATCTAAGGCTGCCATACCAGTGCGCGTACTCAGGCAAACAAGCTTTGCTGGCTTGGTTGGAAATAAGGATGGAAGATGCCACGTTACCAAGATAACTGTGGCACAGGCATGCAAAGAGAGCCAGCAAGGGGTGTGGCAAGGTCTTTGAGGGCTTTGCTGGTCCCCGTAGGGAATGCTGCTGCAGTGGCCTCCGAGTATCAGTGACAATGCAGTACAGGGGGGTAGGTGTCGATGACTTCAGAATCCAGTGCTGGCCCGTGGGGGTCCTCCTGGGCATCAACGTCTGGCCAGCAGACTACGCATCTTCTTTCTGTCGTCTTTTAGCCACACGCAGTCACAGGTGTGGCCAGATGCACGGGAGACTTGGAAACGGCGTTTAGCCGTGCGCTGTGGAAACGCGGTTGGTTTCCTGAGCCTACGGCACCGTCGCTGTGGCGGCCCCCGGTGTTCTTCCCAGACATGTGTGGACCTGGGCTTCGTGGGTCTGAAGCTTACACCGGTTTGGGGCTCGCTTTAGAGAAGGACACAAAATCCGTTACTCAAGTGAACGGTCAGTGTATTTAGAATGAGAATGAGAAGGACCCAGTCGGGCGGCGGGTCCAGCTGGTTAAGGCTCCTTAGCGTCGTCGCGGTAAGTGGACCTCTCTGTTACTAGACGTCCGAATGTAAAATGTGCTTTTCTGCTACATGTGGCCAAACCAGACAGTCCGCATTTGGTGTCCACCCCCTGGCACGTGGGGTGGCTGCCTTGCGCTGCCTCTCAGAGTGATGCTCGCTCCAGCCTTTCTGGGGAGCTGTTTGGCTCTGTGCGCTGAGAACCCGTGGCTTGTCCTGTGCTGTGACACAGGGGGCTCACCTCTGGGCCTCCGGGGGCCTGCGAAGTGCTGGGGACACGGGTGTGGAGCTGATCTAGAGTGATCGGAACCCGGCCACCGTTTACTTCTCGTTCTTCTACTTTTCCAAACTGAAAAGTCCCTCCGTGTATAAATTCTGCTTTAATAGTGCTTAGCATAGTGCCCGGAACTGAGTAAGAGTGCGATGCATATTATTTATTTTGTATTATCATTCACGGTAGGCAAAGATTTATGTTTGAAGATGTTCAATCTACATTACTGTATGTTAAAAAAAATGAAAACATTCTAATCGCCCAGTGACAGGTAAATACTTAAATTTATGTCTTTATATAATGAATTATTATTGTACTTACAAATGGTAAAACATTTTATACAAAGAAAAATGCATATAAGACGTGAACATAGAGTGATATGAAATAGTATGATATGGATTATGTAAATGAGTAAATTTAAAAAACTCTGGCATTTATGAAAACCCTAGCATTGGTCATCTATGGATGATAGACATGCAACCAAATTTTATTATCTTTTATAATTTTATAATTTTCTGCATCTCACAAATTGTATGTCATTATTTAAGCAATGATATTACTGATCCTCCCTTATAAATAGCAATATCGCAGCCTTAAATTTGCCTACTATTATACCATTTGAAAAGTGCTGTCTTATCAAATTTAATTGTCACAACAACCTTTGAGAGAACAGCAAAGAAAAAAGAAACTTACATTTTTAGTGGAAAACTACAAAACGAGCTCATGCAACCACTGAGCATGTTGAATTTACTGACACCGCCCGAGAGCGAGAGCGTGATCACAGAAATCTTTACTTCTGCTCTTCACCGAGCTCAGGATCGAAGGTCAAAATATGGTTTTCTTCTCAATTAACATAATTTTCTGTTTAGATTTTTCATTACAAGTATTTTAGCAGCGTTGGTTTGGATTAATTTTTCACAGAAATTCCAGACTAGACCTTGGAACCCTCGCCCTGTTCTGCAGAAAAAGCTTCCTGCATTTCAGCTAAGGGGTTTAGAAGTGAGCTTTGGGCCAGAGCCCGCCCACCTCCTGCTCAGCCCCCTCTCTGTGCTCCCCACCGCGCCCTCCCCTGCAGGCCTAGCTCTTGGGGCCGGGGGGCGGGGCTCGCTGGAGGAGTTTTAGGGTCATGGGACTAACACCTCGTCATCAGATCACCTTGGGTGCTCTTCGGCCCTGGCTGACCGCTGTTTGGTACCTGGCTTCTATCTTGTTCCAAGGGCCAGAATCCTCACTAGAGTAACCCACTGAAGGGTGGGCCCCTGGTCCTTACCAGCCCCTCCCTCCTACATTACTGACCCCACTGCAGAAACTGAAGCTCGCCCCCCGCCACCCCCAGCCTGTGACTGACACCTCCTCATCAGACCTGCATGCAGACTCCCGTATTTCCACTGCCTGTCCGTGCCCGAGGATGTTGTGTGCACACTAGGCCCGCCTGACGCTCCGTATTCCAGGGCTGGTCTCTAGCTGCTGACCCTGTTATGTGAGCTGACTCCAGTGCATCCTTGGCACGGACGTTCCGCAGGTACAGAATTGTGCTGGTGCAGCACAGTCCCGTCCAGCAACTGGAGCTGCCTTTCTCTCTGCTTGCAACCTAGCTCACCCCTGGGGCCCGGGCAGATCTAATTCCAGGGCCTGGAGCCTCCCAGGGGCCTTACCTACCTCATTGTGATGAACTGGGCCAGGTCACCGGATACCGCGCTTTGCAGAGAGTCTGTTTCGCGGTTGCTAACCTTCGCGAGGACAGCAGAGCAGCGGGCTGCAGGAGGGGCTGCAGGTTGGAGGAGCAGGGGCGAATCGTGCCCAATCTATCCTTAGGGACAGAATGCTCGTAATGCAACTTGGACAAAAATACGATTCGAGGCAGTTCAAGGTATGTTGCACTTTCTGGAACAGGCTCACGTCTGGGAAAGCACAGGGAGGTGGGACTTCTCAGCTTTCTTCTGCGACAGGCCGGTGGGTGGAAAGTGCTGAGGGGAGAGGGTGGGCGGTGCGAGCCTGGAACGGGTGTCAGTTTCCTGGGGCTGCCTTCACAAGGGGCAGCCAACTGGGCAGAAGTTTGTTCCCTCCCAGTTCTGGATGCGAGGACCATGAGATCAAAGTATTGGCTGGACGTCTTCTCCAGAAGCTGCTTCCTCGGCTCTCCTGGCTCCTGGGAGCTCCACCTTCCCGTGGCTCCTCACTAACTCCTTTCCCCGCCTTCACCTCCACCTGTCGTCCGGTCCTGCTGCACCTGCTTCCCGGTGTGGCCGCCAGCAAGACGCTGTGGGCCCCAGTTCCCTTGGCCATACGTACAGTGGAGATGATAGCAGTGCCCTCTTATGGGGCCATCTGTGAGGATTAAATGAGATAATGGCTGGGGTGGCCTCTGGCTGCAGGAAAGTGCACAGCAGGGGTTGGGTTTTATGGCCAGTCACTTCCAGGCCTTTGATCTTCCAAGCTGGCTCACTGAGAAGGGGAGGAAGGGAAGGAGCCAGCCGGGCGACACTGAGGAAGCAGAAGGTTGATGCTTTCAGTGCTGTGACTCGGATTCCTCTGCACACGAATTTTGCCTCTGAGGTTGTTGTCGGCCCAAAGTTTGCTCCAGCGTTCGTCCAATCGAAATCTCCTATGTAGCTCTTTAAAGTGAATGCGAAGTAACCGTCTTGGGCAAGTTTGAGAGACTCTAGGTCTCGAGCTGGACTGAGCACATGTGTCCATCCTTTGGGTTTGTCCTGTACAGGTGTGTGGCTTGTGCACCACGCGACTCCAGGGGTGTAGTTTGTGTCACGGTGAATGACACTGCGGCTAGGATTCCAGGGACCACGGCCAAGAAGGCCACGGGAGATGCTCCCAGGGTCCTTCCTGGGGTCCCATGAGGTTGGGAGTAGCACAGTCACTTCGTGAGAAGTGACCATGTCCTGCCAGCCTAATTTTTCAATGGCAGTGGGATTCCCAAGATGCTAAACCATCGTCCACAGCGATGGAGACTACAAGTGTCATATTGTCCATGGAGGTAAAACCTAAGAGTGCCCGCAAGTCCAATTGCCACTTTCCTCCTGGCTTCCCCCTTGTAAAGTTTGTGCCATCAGGCTTACTGTTGGCAGCACGTCCGACTTAGGGAGTAGGTGGTATGTACGCTGAGGGCTCACATAAGGCTGGGCTTTAGAACGGAGTCCAACAGAGGAATTCTGTGTAGTTAGATCACCATCTTCTGCTGAAAACCAGTTGTGCATCTGAAAATACAGGCGTAAATCTGAATGCTCGTTTCGTGTGTCGATCGTCGGAAATACTGATGATTAGAAAGACTGTAGATTTCCTTTAGAAATAGACTCTGGACTTCATTTGCACGTGGTCCGTGACGTTCTGAGACCTTTGCTCTATGACATGCTGCAGAAGGCCACCACTGTCTGCTTGGTGAGCTGCCAAGATGCTGCTGACTCTGCGCTTCCTTCTTCCCAAAGCGAATGGCCAATAATTAATTCTTAACTTTCAGTGGGATCCATTTGCTTCAGATCGAGAATCATTGGTACTTGAATTCATGTCTCTTTTCCCTTGAAGTTGTGACATAGCTTTCAGAACACAAACCTTATCGTGTATCTTTTTGTATAATAATTATTTTCTTTTTCAGTATTAATTATTACAACCACAGCAATGAACATTATTGCACATTTGTTATGTGCCAGGTACTGTGCTACCTGGTTTAGATGGATCACTATTATCTAATTTGAGTAGACTTTAAGTGGTGCCTGTTGGAATTCACATGTTATAATGAGAATCTGAGGCCTGGCAAGACACGCTCGCCAAGTTTCCGTGTTTGTAAGTGGCAGAGTGAGTATTTGAACCCAGATATTCTGATTTGGGCTCTGATGCTCCTGAACCCCACACTCTTGATATTGCAGACACGAGCAGACCTTTGTGACGGAGGAGAGGGCTACAGATGCATGTTAGAACTTGTCAGGGATTCAAAAAGCGTCTGCATCTTCACTTACTGTGGATTGCCTCACTTTGCATAATCTGTTCTGTTCGGGTTGACAGCGTGCTGATTTGCACAGGTGCTCGCTGCAAGCAGTGGGAGCTATTTCAGTAGGGCTCTGGGTTGCAGGAGCAGTTAGCATGGCATTAAGAAATTCACAATCTATGCATGCTCCGTGCATAGATGAGCTCGCGAACCAATGAAACCGCTATCAAGATGAAAACTGTGTCCCAAAGTACGCGTTTCAGAACACAGGGTGTTATTTGCTTTTCTGTTAAACTAAATGCCAAGGCCAAATCAACTGAGAAAATTGGTTGAAAATGTGAAATAATTATTTTTTTTATGTCAGGAATTTCTCAAGACCTTTAATACATACTATGTGTATTGCAACCTCTATGAGAAAAATTAAAGAGGACCATTCAGTGTTTGTGGGATGTATCTGATGCTTGTTTGCTTGTTAATTTGATCTTATTTTGTTCCGGCAGGTAAGGTCGGTTGTGATGCATCCAGGCTGTGCTGTGTTAGATTTTTCCAGTGTAGCAGTGAGGGTTAACTTTGACTGTAAGTGACAGAAGACATAATGCTGAGTGGCTTAAACAATACAAGTTTATATAACTGAAAAGGTTAGAGTTACAATGAGCTATTGAATTAATAGTTTTGATCCAGCCAATCCTTACGTCATTTAGGGTTTGTCTTCTTTTTATTTTTTTTCTCTCTGCCAGAGTTGAGCTTTGGAGCTGGGCATGGGGCAGCCTCCCCTAGCAAATGAGCAGCATGATGATCAAAGATTGCCAGAACAAAAATCTGATCATTTTTAGGGACAGCGAATGGGCGTGCGGATGCTTGAGCGGCCGGCAACCTGGACATACCTCACTTAGATCAATGCGGATACTAGTGCCCTCTCTTCTCAGCCTTGTACGTGTCGATGTTCTACGTGTAACATATAGATATTTTCTATAGTTATCTCGGAACACAGAAAAAAAATTCCAGAAGGATACCCAGAGGTACCATTCTTCAAGTCTCACTTTCCCATATAACAGCCCTGTAGACCTAATAAGATACTACCGTTGGCTGCTCACATCCAAGGCAGTTCTTTTTTATTTTCTTAGCAGACTGAATGCCATACAGAATGACGTCATGTCCATTTATCGCTATGTGATTCATATTTACACTTAATATGACTTTGATGTAAAAGCACCCGGTGGATATACATTGACGTGTCTTACCTTTTCCTCGCACATGACAGCCTGTGGGTTTCCCCGCAGTTCTCAGGAAGATGCTGAGGGGTATCTTGCTGAATGACGGGCTGGGGCTCTGGCCAGCAAGGGAAGGAGAACTCAGGGCTGCCCCTGTGCGCGTCACAGGTGGACACTCATTTTTGGCCACGGGGATTTCTTCTGCAAAGGGAGACGCACCTTCGGCCAGCTTGGTTCCTTCTGTGATCACCCTTTTTGTCACGTTGCACTAACTGGTATTTTCTTCTCTTGTTCAGTCACCGGCTGAGTGTCTGCTCTGTGCAGGGTACTCTGTGTGGGCTCTCAGTCAATCAGACTTGCTTTAGAAACGCAGCCTTTTCGACTCTTCGGTCTGGCTGGGTCAATGAGACAGGCACGCAAATAACTGGTACAAAGGATCAAGTGCGAAGGGCAGCGCAGGAGAAGGTCTCAGGGGCTGGAGAGAGGGTGAGAACCCCGGGGAGATGAGGTGTCTTGTGTGGCTGGGAGAAGACTGAAGAATGGGGACTTCAGACAGGGAGAGTGTCAGGAAAAGGATAAATGATCTCGTCTGGCTACAGTCTAAATGTTGTGAAGCAGTTAAAAAAAAAAACAAAAAACTAGTCAAGTTACTTCTATACTAGCGACGTATTGTTCTATAAAAAATGACTCCCAAACTCAGCGGCTAGATCAGTAACAGATCTTTATTAAGTTTCATAGTTTCCGTGGGACAGGCATCCGGGAGTGGCTTGGCTGGGCAGTTCTGGCCCAGGACATCGCCTAAGGTCGTAGTTAGATGTCACCCAGGGCTGCGGTCCTCTGGAGACACCGCTAGGGCTGGAAGAGTTTCTTCCAAGGCGGGTGCCTCGGTGTTCATGTTTCTCCTCTGACATGTTGGCGGGCACCCCCCCGGAGCAAACGTTTGTGATAGAAACGGTCAGTGGCAGCTGTACCCTTTTTATGATCTAGTCTTGGAAATCACGTAGCATCATTTCGTGAACATTCTCTGAGTTAGAAAAGGCCAGCTTAAGGGGTGAGGGACCAGGAGCCACCTTTTAAAGGGAAAAAGGGGCCAAAGCATGTATCTACGTATTTTAAAACCTATACTGTTCTCAGGGGGGAAATGACAGAAGCAAAAACAATAGTTGCATGGCAATGCTTTTCTTTCATTGTTTGTATGCCGTGTTTACTAATATTAGTTGGCATGCTAGACTATTTTGATGGGTCAACTATTATATGTCTTAAGTGTATTTTCATCTACTGAACTAGCCATTTAAAATAAAAATCGGTAACCTATTAAAAAATATCTTGAAACAGAAACTTATTACATAAGACAGATGGAGCAGAAGTGGCTGAGGCTGAGGGGGAAGTTGTGGGGTGCAGCCCCCCTCAGCTTCCAGGAGGGCCCCATGTGAACCTCGAACCCTAGGAACAGAGCTCTGTGTGAAGTCAAGGTCATGGGTACGTCCAGTTCCTTTTCGATTTCCTTTGAGAATTCAGTTTGCTCTTTGGAAGAACTCTTCTAAGTCAAGGATTTAGAAGTGCTTTGTAAAATGTGTTCGAACCATAAGAATTATTGTCTGTGGTCTGAAGACACAGTTGAGCCGTGGCACAGAATGAACGTCAGCATTGTTCATTCAGAACGTTCGCTTTGTGGGTGGTGGGGGGGTGGCTGAGCGTGAGGGGGCGGATTGTCATTTGAACAGGATTTTCCCCTGCGAGGAGCATGCTTGGGACTGAAGCGTAAAGCAGGGACCGCAGCAGGGAAATGGGGGAGCCACCCAGGCTCTGACATCAAAGCCAAAGCCATCTGTGATCGTGGAGACTCAAAAGGGTCCCTGTCTCACTGCTGGGTGGCGGCAAAGCTCTGAGAAGTGGAGAAGGTGTGTGCTTGTGGATGACTGGTTTTTGCTAATCACCCAAAGTAACAGAGGAAAACTTTATGAGCCAGATAAGGAAAAACATGCTGCTTTGCCATATGGATATTAGTTTTCTCAACTTAACAATATACCGCTAGGTCTCCCCCCACAAACACTACAAAGAGGCCATTTCTGTGGGCCCTGTTCGACCATGGAGAGATCGGAAAAGGAGAGGATGTTACCTCTGTCTGATTTAACACGTTCGAAGGGCAGGCGCCAGCAAAAATTACATTTTAGGAAGAGCATTTTGAGGATGGAGAGCATGAGGATGTGAGCTGTTCTCCGCCACCACTTTCCACTTTGACTACTGCTATAATCCTCTCTACCCACTCGCTTCTGGAAAGGAAAGCGCATAGAGCTGGCTGCGGGGGTGTCTTTTTTAAAATAAAGCAGTGTTGTACTCGATGCCGAAAGCCTAGAATAAAGCAGAGGCTGGCTGGTGAATGACAGAAAGGAGTTGTGTTTTTTTTTTTTTATATATATAACTAGGTATGTAAGGAAGGAAATTATTCGTCGAATGCACCCATTAGCTAGCGATCACTGTTAGTAACTGTGGGGTTTCCCATTAAGAATATTGGCAAGGCAGAATTTGTTACCACATCGCCATAATTATTTTTTTAAATGGTTTTCTAAGAGCCAGTGCAATGCCATGCTGCTGCTCCTTCCTGCTTCCTCTTCCAGGCGTCCCAGGTTTCCTTATGAAAATACAGATGTGGGAGACAAAGCCCCAGGTCCTAGCGGGGCGCCTGGCGTGGAGTCCCGTCAGCATCAGTGAATCACGAATCCCCGGCCGCCTCGCTTACCCCACGCGCTCGCTCTGCGCCGACCTCAGCATCCAAGTCAGGAGGGCGTCAAAGACGTCAAAATGGATGATTTATAGGGATGCCTTGTCTTCGTTCAGCTAACGGTTGTTTCAGTTACGTCTTCTTCTCAGGGCAGCTAATCTATTTTTCCCCCAACATACAACTCACTGTTTTGTTTTGTTTTGTTTTGTTTTCTCTCTACCAAAATAAATCCGGCTTCCTTTGCTAAGAGCTGGCAGGCCCAGTAAATAGGATCTCATTTCTGTGATTGTGTTACTTTTCTCTTCTTTAAATGAAGAAGGTGATTATGAACCTGGACTATTGTTCATTCTGTTTTCATTCCCACATGCATTCATTCATTCATTCATTTGTTCAGCACGTGTTTGTTGAGGACCCTCTGTGTAGGGTGTATGCATATTGGGGTGGGGCATGGGGCGTGGAGGTGACTGTGACCTGGGCATCCAACCCTATGTCCCTGCCTTATAGTCATTCACAGTCTGAGGGAGGGTATCTACATGTAAGCAAGTAGGTACATTTCAAATAAGCATCTATTGAACTCTTACTATGTGCAAGGAACAAACCAAACTTTATGTTGACACCAGATTTTATTAACCTTAACTTGATCCTTTCTTTCAAGGACTTTCTAGTTTAGTACAGGAAGTAAACACATATCTAATTTAGCAAAAATTTAGAGAGCTTTCTGTGTGTCAGTCGCTCAACTGGGAATTCAAGTTGACTTTCCTGTTGATTGTGTGAAGTAAGCCCTTCGTATGTACAGAAAGTAAGGCCCTTAGAGCTGTAGTAAGCAGTGGCGACTGCAGAGGAGGTGGGAAGCGGGCTGGTTAAGTAAGGAAGAGCTCTGACTGGGATCCCGCTCCATTACTTACCAGCTGTGTGACGTGGGGGAGGGGCAGTTAATTAGCTCTCCAAGATTCAGTTTCCCTGTCTAGACTGTGTATATGTGTATGTGTGTGTGTGTGTGTGTGTGTGTGTGTTTTAAGTTGGCCAAACCAATACCTTCCATCCCATGTGTTCTCACAGTGTCAGCGGGACAGTCCTCCCTTACAGTGATGAGGTTTCTGAGGTGACCACCTTGGCCAATGGGATGCAGAGTCACAAGGTTAGATCATAAAAGGGCTATGCCCTTACATTTTTGCTCCGCAGAGCTCGCGCTTGTGAGCCAGTTGCCATGCTGTAAGGAAGCCCAAGCTCCCCTTGCAGGAAATGCCCAAGAGGAAGGTATCAAAGCCCCCGGCCCAGAGGCCTTGCTGAGCTCCCAGCCAACAGCTCACACAACCATCCGAGTGAGCCATCTCGAAAGTAGATCCCGGACCAAGCCCAGCATGCATCACCCTGGCCGATTCTACATGGTGTAGAGAGCAGGCATGCCTGCCCCTCTCTGCCAAATTATAGTTTCGTGGGCAAAACAAATGATGGTTGTTCGAAAGCACTAAGTTTGGGGAAGGTTTGTTACACAGCAGTAAGTATTCAGGACATTTGCTAATATATATAAAGTTCCCGAGAGGATTCAGTGAAATGACACTTACAAACCACCACAAAACTAATGCTTCCCTATTAATAACTCTTTTCATTATCATTACTCGTTGAGAAGCTATTTAATGGAGAACAGCATTAGTTCAAGCGAGGTCCCAACCTAAAGTTCCCCCATTACCCTGTGGGATCCAATACATTTTAGGGAACTTATTTTGTTGACTTTGTCGTCGTTTGCAAACACCGAGTTGTGTCTCGGTTGCATAAAGCCCTCTCTCCTCCCGGGTTTATGGTGTAGACTCCATGCTGGGCTCTGTCCTCGCCTGAGTTACAGTTTCCCTCAGGCTTTCGGAGTCGTGACCAGACTTGTAACCAATGTCTCAAGTCCCCGACGATCTGCGAAAGTCACGCTCCTGATGCTATTCAAACAATTTCTTTAATTGATGTGAAAGCATAACATAAAATCTGTCATCGTCACCGTTTTTAAGGGTCCATGTCAGCGTTCACTATGTGAATCTTGCTGAGTAACATCCCCAGAACTGTTTGTCTTGGAAGACTGAAACTCTGTACCTATTAAACCACAGCTTTTTATTCCTCATTCTCCATCCCCACTGCCCAGCCCTGTTTCCGAGAGTCTGCTTACCTGCACAGGTGGGACTGTGCAGTATTCGCCCCGTCGTGACTGGCTTATGTCACTGAGCATCATGGCCACGTGATTCATCCATGCTGTAGCATGTGATGGGATTTCCTCCTTTTTGAAGGCTGGAAAACATCTCATTGTGTGTGTGTGTGTGTGTGTGTGTGTGTGTGTGTGTGCACGCACGCACACACACACACACACACACACACACACACACGTTGCATTTCGTTTATCTCTTCCTCCGTGAGTGGGCATTAAGGTTGCTTTCACCTCTTGGATATTGAGAGTAATGGTGCAGTGGACACAGATGTGCAGATATGGCTCTGTTGTTATTTTTTCCACCTCCTACTCATAGCAGAATCTCACTGAAGTTCCTTTGAGATAAGGGGCTTACCTGTGTTCATTGCCCACCCCTTCCGCCAGCAAATCTCGGAGAGTTACATATCATCAGGTAGCAGAGATGCCCAGATTCTTCTGGGGAGGCTAGGTTTAAGTTCTTTCTGCATATCTATTTTGCAAGATGAATAGTGTTAGGGTTACTCCTCTATTTGTAGGGCCCTTTATTGCTTTCAAAGATGTTTCACAAGTGTTATTTTACTTAGCCCTTGTCACGTGATGGCTGTTCCTTTAATGTTGGAACACAAGGATACACAAATGGTGTGGACAGAAGCATCATGCTTATTTGGGTAAGGACCCAGGAGTATGATTTATAGATCATGTGGTAGGAGTATGGTTAGTCTTATAAGGAACGGCCGAATGGTCTTTCAAAATGGCTGTACCATCTTGCATTCCTGCAAGCAATGAATGAGATTTCCTCTCATTCTACATTCTTGTCAGCATTTGGTGTCATCAGTGTTTTGGATTTTAGCCATTCTAATACATAGGTAGTTGTTTCTCATCCTTATTTTAATTTGCATTTCCCTAATGACATATAATGCTGATCGTTTTTTTCATGTGTAATATGTTTTTAATTCTTATTTTTAAAAACCTTACTTTGAACTAATTTTAGACTCACAAAGAATTGCAAAAATAAAAAGAAAGGAAGGAAGAAAGCGAGGAAAGAAAGAATGGAGAGGCCCCTCACTCCAGGTGGAAATTGCATCCTTATCTAGAACAGTACCAAAACCAGAAAATTGACATCTCACGATGCAGTGGACTGGGCTATCGACCTGACTGGGATCTCACCAGTTTCTGCATGCGTTCATTTTGTTTTGTGTGTGTATTCACAGTTCTATGAAATTTCCTTGCATAGATAGATGCACGTAACCATGACGACAGTCAAGATACAGAACTGTTCCATCATCGCAAAGACACTCCCTAGAGGTCTGCCTTTAGAGTTGCATGCTCTGCACCCAAACCCCGCCCTGCCCTAATCTCCAGCAACCACGGGTCCCTCAGACACAAGTTCCCAGAAATATCCCTGGGGCTATTGATCCGGTTTTGTCTCTGCATCAGTATAGTGTGAGGGTTATCGACTGATTGATTAATGTTCCTTTTGACTTTTGATATTTCTGGGTCTAGTCTCAGGTTAGTTAGACTGAGCGCAAGTATCTTCATGTGTCTATTGGAACAGAAGCCTTTTCTTCTTAGAAGTTGGGTATAAAGATCTTTGCAGAACGTGTCACAAAGTTTTGAATGGATAACACAGAGAGGTGCACTTTAGTGAACTTGAATACGTTCTCTTCAGGAAATTGGGACAGGCCTTGACTTTAATACGTGGGTGCCTTACAGTAGACCCTGAAGTAGAGTCCTCCATCCTTAAAGCGGCAGATAAATTCGGCTGAAATTATTATATGATAACAACCATCACGAAAGGTTCATTAGCAAGTTCCTTTAAGTAACGTGGGAGAGCCAACACGAGTGGGAGAGGGACGGAGTCTTTGTGGAGGGGGGACTGTTTCAGAATTGGGGACACGGCCGGACAACAGTGCTGGAGCTCGCAAAAGATGCTTATTTAGGATGCTGGGGCATTTTAATCTCTGAAATTTCAAAAGAGAGAAAAGAGTATTTCAGAAGCCTCTGATGATCTCTCTCTCTCTTTTTTTTTGTTTCTTTTCTTTTTCTTTTTCTTTTTTTTAAGAAAAAGGAAGCATGGTATGTTGTGTCTTGGATTCCGCAGGCCCCAGACTCCAGCCAGCGGTGGCTTAAGAGGTTTATGCATGCCAGCAAGGTTAAATTCGTGCCAGGAGATTACTCGCTGAATAATTAAAATGTAAAAGCAACTGTATCCCACAGTTTTAGAGCAGAGTGTCTCAACCTCAGGGCTGCTGACATTTTAGGCCAGATAACTTTCTGTCCTTGGGGGCTGTTCTCTGCATCCTAGGACATTAGCAGGATATCTGGGCCATACTCATTAGCTTTCAGTAGCACCTCCTGCCTAAGTTATGTCACAGAAAAGTGTCTAGTCATTGCCAAATGTCCCCAGAGGGGTAGGGGACGAGGAGTCATCCCGGTTTGAGAACACTGATTTTATATATATGTAAATTATATATACATATATATATATTATATATATATACATATATATTATATATATACATATATATACACACATATATATATATACACACATATATATATATATGTATACCAATTTTCTATATATGTGATATTTTTGAGATTCAGCCATGTTTATAAGTATGGTTTGTCCTTTTAACCGCTGGACATTGTGTCACCTTTAGACTGATCACATCGTGTTTGTCTATTGATGGGTGTTGTTTCTAACTTTGCCAGGAAAAATTATTGCTCCATGAACTTGTTATTCGTGTCACTCTGAACATGTGTGCGATTATCTTAGACTTGACTAAGCCGCATTTGTTGAACTGTACTATAAATTACCAAATGGTTCTCCAAACAGGCTATATTAGTGTGACTGCCGTCCGATTTCCTCCACACTGGTACCGACACTTGGTATTGTGGGATTCGTTTATCTTTTCCCATCCGAAAGGCGAACGTGGTCTTATATTGCTGTTTTAATTTGCATGGTCCTGATAACTGGCACGTAGGCTTAAACCTGGAAGAACCTTTGGGATCTTCTAGCTACGCCTAAATTTTAAAGATGAAAAAAATTAAAGATGAAAAGACTATTTTTTCGCTTTTCTTTAGTAAGAATACTTTTCTGTCTCATTGTCATCTCTAATGCAGTATCAAATCCTCTGGAAACTTTTCACATGTGCAGTGATGGCGAGAAATGTCTAGAGAAAAAAAAAAACGTGAAAGATTTTGATATTCCAATTACAGTATTCTTTTTTTCCACCAGCCATCCCAAGGAGACGGCTGTTTACTGAACTGATTGCGTTTGGCACAGGGCCTGGACGAGGGAGGGCTCTCAAGAGTTCGCATGAATGATGGAATGAGCCCTAAGATATCATGAGCAAAAGACAAGGTCACAGAAGGAGCTTAAAAATATCTCTGAGCTTGGGGTTTTTCTCATCTCCTCTGCAGCTTGTGCTTGATTTCCTGATTCCGTCTTTAGCCGCCTTGGGCCTGAGAGCTCCAGATAAGAGAAGTGTCGACAGTTTCCTTATTCGGGTGGGGCCCCCCATGAATTTCGACCCATGCTTCAGAGGCCAGACTCCCAGAGGCCAGCTGTCGGGACCAGCAGAGCTAACCCCCTGGGGGTGCAGCAGCCTGTGCCCTGTCCCCTGTAGGGACAGGCGCTTTCCTCTGGGGACTGGAGGAAGAAGTCCAGCCAGTCTGGGTTGTAACCCTCACCACACTAATGAGACCGTCGTCCCGACAGCGCCATTCCCATGAGTGAGCCCAGCGTGCCGGGTCCCGTAAGCGTGCGGAGTGTGAATTCAGTGCCCCACGCACACGGGCTATGCGGTTGCCCAAGACGAGACACGAAGGAATGGGCCACCTCCAGAGAGGGCGTTCGTGGTGGTGCACAGCTCATTTCACCACAGATATGAGGGTCACTCGAAGCGGCAGGGAAATGTATCTGTTTTACTCTGCGATTTAGAGGAGCTTTTCCGAGTTAAACTTCGTGAGCTTATTTTTGCACCAAATGATGCCCGTAGTGCCTGTTCCTAGTCTGTCAAGCTGAAAAATCAATTCTTGCTGAAAGAGACTCTGTTTATAGGCTTTTAAAAGCTACCACATGTAGGATGCTATAAAGTCCATTTATGGATTCATTGCTTTTGCGATGCGTGTTTGGAGCGGGCATCTGCTGATGGCATGCTAGAGACAGCATGCGGTCTCAGTTGCCGGAACTAGAAAGAGGGATGACAGGGAGGCTACCTCTTAGGACCTCTGTCTGTCAGGTAGCGACAAAGACCTGCGGGCAGATTAATCACTAAGAAAGGAGATCGGCAGAGAGGAAGAAATGAGTAACCACTTGGGGGAATTTGCAAGTTTCTCCAAAGGAGGAACATTCCTGAATAATGCCTGGAAGTGTGACAAAGATGAGGGCCAGGGTGGGGCAGAGGCTGGGGGTGGGGGCTGGGCAAGGAGGGCGTTTTCGGCGGAGGAAACAGTGTGTGCAAAGCCTGGGATTTGTGAGAAGTCTGACCTTTGGGAAGAACCCTTACGTATTATTCCTTCTTGTTGTTTGGTCTGGATGTATTCAGCACACCCATACCCTACTCCTGGGGGTGATTCATTCAGACAAAATCCCATTATCACCCCCAAATGGTGCCGTTCATCGCAAGCATTTCAGTCCCCCAGCTGGTGGCCTCCATTACCAACGCCTCATGGATCTGGCCTCGGTGACTCCTCTCCAGGCCACGTTTGCTCAGCAAATGCCTTTTCCAGCCAATTTCAGAAAGTCCACACGTTTAGCGTGGACTCTCGATTATGTGCCCATTTGCATTTTATTCAGAAAAAGTTTTTTAAAAAGATAGAAGAGACTTGAGCCAAGCAATAGCTGATTTTTCAAGTAGATTTTTTTTTTTTTTAAATCATAGGACAATTACCCGGCTACAACCTTAGTTTATTTAGAAATACATTGTGCAGTCAGCCTTCCAGACCCCAAAGAAAACTTCAGGGGGAAAAAAAAAATCCAGGAAGCTTTTGAGGTTGGAGTGTGATGCCTCCTTCTGTCGGTACCGAATTCAGAACCTTGGAACTTTCTGCAGAAAAGCTGGATCTCGCCGCTGGTTTGCATTCTGGGCCCTGCAGGTGGCTGGAGCGATGTCTTGGGCATCAGAGAACCCTTATGGAAACCACTGGAGCGGCCTGGGGACTTATTATTTGCTAGGTTGTTACTTCCGTGAGTGCAGAGAAGCAGCTGAAGGATATTTATTGTCCAGAGAGATCATTATCAGAGGTGAAAATCACGTGGAACCCTAGGGATGCCCTGGAGAGCTGAAGGAGTGGCCAGAAGTGGCCGTGAGCAGGGAAAGGGGCTGAGAACACGTAGGCCAACGGGGATGAGGGAGCACCCCGCCCAACGGGGATGAGGGAGCACCCGCTGGAGAGCACCGTGCATGCGGGGGAATCCTGCCACGTGCGGAGGGCGGGGCGAAGAGACGGTGTCAGACGTGGCGGGAGCGGGGGGAACTGAGGTGCGGGGTGCATGCCTTTCCAGCACCTCTCCCCTCAGCTGTTTTGACAGGAAAGCGATGACAAGCTTAGGGATTCTTTTCCCCCTCATTTCCTCTTTCCTTTTTTTATTTCTTTTTTTATATATTAATAGATTTTATTTTTTGGAACCATCTTAAGAGTTACAGGAAAATTGAGCAGATCCTACAGAGAGTTCCGTTATAAGTCCCCCTCCCTGCACAGTCTCCCCAATTATCAGCATCTTGAATTAGTGCGGTACATTTTTTAAATTTATGACACTAATATAGATACATTATTGTTCATTCATGTTCATAGTTGACATTAATGTTCATAGTTTATGTCACGTATGTGTTGTACAGTTCTATGGGTTTTGACAAGAGCATACTGTCAGGCGTGCACTATTACAGTATCATACCCCATAGGGTCACTACCCTAAGAAATCCCCTGTGCTCCCCCTGTTCATCACTTCTCCCCGCCCCCCACCTGTACCCCCAGCCTCCAATCCCCTGGCAACGACTGATCTTCTGATCCTTTTACTCTTTCTATGCTTTTGCCTTTTGCAGAATGCCACACAGGTGGGCTCGGAGGGTCTGTAGCCTTTTCAGACTGGCTTCCTTCATGCCCTAGAGACCCGTCCGTGTCATTTCCTGCCCTCATGGCTCCAGCACCATCGCTGGGTCCCGTGGTCACACGAAACGTTTATTCGCTGTATAAGAAAGTGCCAAATTGTCTCCCGAGATGGCTGCACCACCCCCATCCCCCCTTGCTCTTTAACTTTTCACGTGACTCCAGGAATGGAGCTTCGAGATCATTTGTGCAGAATCGCACACTGGTTCCAAAACGCCTGCAGTGTTTCGTATTTGGTAGGCTGCAGAGGACCCAACCCGGCCAACACTGTCTCTTCCCACAAGGCCGTTTACTTAACCAGAAATCGGGGCCAGGTGGCTTCAGATTCGTTATTTATTTCCGTTGGCTCTTGGCTCCTCCCTGACCTGCCACGGCCACTTCCTGCCACTCCCTCAGCTTTCTAGGGCATCCCTAGGGCGCGTGACGCTCAGGGAAGGAAGTTGTCAAGGACCCGGACTCCCCTCTGTCCTGCTCCGTAGTACATACGCTGGCCTTTGTCTCTGCTTGCCCTTCACAGTCTTGGGGGGCTGCTGCGTGGGCAGGCCCCAGGCTCCCACATGCCCAGCAGGAATCAAGAGGAAGGGGGGACACCATCAGCTCCCCACTCGCTCTGTTGCCTTCTTCGGAAAAGTGGCGTTAAGTGGATTTCTGTGGAGTCACCCTACAGGTCAGGAAGTGGCTTTGTCTGAGGCCCTCTGTTTGACCTCGTCTCGCTCACTTATCCAGGGGACTATTGCGGGAGCTCCTTGTCACTTTGGGGGCAAATGTCCTCATTCTTCCGTGATAGGAGGCCTTGAGAGCTCAGTCACCTTTAACCTGTGTTTCCATCAGCCCACCCATTTCTGAAGATGAGCCCAAGGGTCCCTGCGGGGACAGGGGGTGGTGTAGGGCCGAGGCCCAGGCTCCAGCCTCACGTCTCTTCCCGGACAAGCACACGTCCAGCTTCCTCGCAGGCGAAGGCTGGCGGAGGGTTTCCTGGGGGCAAGGGTAAGGGGGTCAGGTGGCAGCAGATGTCTCTTGGTTCCGAACCAGACTGCAGAGCAGGATGAGCCAAGGTCATTGGTCTCCTTCCACGCGCTTCGCAAAATCCTCAGGAGTTTTGCCTCGAAAGCTTCACCAAGTGCACAGTCGGAAGAAAATTGGGTTTGCCCTCCATAGGACTTCGCCATTTATAAAGTGGCTCAAATCTTACCTCTTCCTTTACGGGGAGATGGTCTGGAGGTGGAAGATAAGGAAACGGTCAGCATTCTGAGTGTCACCCCTAAAACTGGAGAGTCTGATCTTTCTTGATCTTGTCGAACGGTTTTTAAAACGTGCCCGAGTCACCAAAAAGGACGATTTGTGTGCTTTTCTACCCTTTCCATGTCTACGTGAAATTCGTGGACTTTTCAGATGAGCATTTCAAATGTGATGTAGTTATTTCATTTGTGCTGAAAAATGTTGTGGGCTTCAAAAGCGTTTTTCCAGCTGAAATGCTTCAGAGTCAGCATTTATGCCCTAAAGTGATTGTATAAATTTTTAGGAGCAGGAAAATGCATTTATAAACAAAACAAAACTAGGTCTCTGCTCTCTAAGGATGGATGGATGATTCTTCTGCCGGGTAAAGCTGACGTGGGTTTTTTTTTTTTTTTAATTTGATTTCATTTTTGAAATAACTCCAGTTGCTTCATAGTTCATGTGGCTCGTTGTGACACACGGACGATGTGTAGGTGCTGATTCCGGCCCAGGACACCCCCCAATCCTGGGCAGCCACTGCCCTTTGGGTGTCACTGGTGCAGCGTTTAATGGACCCTTCTGGGTGTGAGACCGGGGGCCCCCATTCCGCGTGAGCGTGCGCTGTCTGACGTCCTCTGCTGACCTGTGTCATCTCATTCCCGACACAGAACTCCCTCCAAAGCAGGTGTCCTCCCATTTCTCAGTGGCGCCCAGTGAAACACCAAACGTGTGCCATTTGAAATAGCGAGGAAGGGGCAGCGCTGGAGCTAACGTTTCCCCAGAAGCCTGGACATTTACCACTGAATCCATTGCTCTGCCCCGCTAACATTAATATGGGACTTCTCACATAAATGCAGAGGAAAGAGAATGTTCAGTTTTTGGAACACCTTTTTTATTTTTTTTTGTGCCAAGAAAATTTGCATATTTAAAAATATTTAAGTCGCACAACAATTCTAGGGGGAAGAGTGTTGTATGCTAGTGTGTGGTGGGTGGGGGGGTGGTTACAGTATTATCTCCATGTTATGTCACAGCAAACTGAGGATTGTGAATTGTAGGGGGAAAGGGGTTCTTGAGGGGCACGTGAGAGTCTGCTGGAGCTGTGGGGTAACGGTGTGACAAGTACCTCCAGATAATATGGCTTCTGGCCTCTGGGAACTGACAAAATCCCCCCAAACCGTCACTCAGCGTATCCCCGTTACAGATGGCACTATGCCACGTGTTGTCCAAGTGGGTGGTGAGTGTTAGCCTACCAGAAGCAAAAGCTAAAAAGCTCAATCTTTCCTCCTTTTCTATGTACTTTCACAGGGGCTCACAGTCAAGTCTGTGGGCCCCCCGCCCCCCGCCTGCCTTGGCCGGGCACTGGGGCTGGACGTGCTGGCACCGGGGAGCACTTCCTGAGATGGCTCCGACCCTGCTGAAAATCGCATGTCCTTTCAGCAAGGACTCACTGGCTGAAAATATTTATATAAAAGAGATCGATATGAAGCAAAATGGCCTAACACCCCCCTTCTCCAAGTCTCCTTGCCTTCCAGAGTTTGTCGAGTCGGTTGAATCAAGGATGCGATTCCAGCCCTCAGTGTTATGTCTGGCAGAGCATGGCAGGGCTGAGGACATGGACGGATCAGGGGGCAGCCGGAACCTGGGATGGGTGTGCCTGTGGGATCGAGGTGGCTCTGGGCGGGAGGACATAGACCCAGCTCGAGACCGAGTGTCTTTGTCCAGCCAGGTAGCAGAATGTGGTCTCTGAACTGGAGGGTCTCAGGGGGCAGATTCCAGGCCAGCAGCTGGCTCGCCAGGTTGGTGAGGGCACCTGTAAGGGGGCTGCTTCCTGTCCCACTAAGTGTTGGCATTCGTGAAGCTGGGTTCGGCCCGGCTTCCTCTAGTAACCCAGAAAGCCAGTTTGGGGTGAAACATGCTAGGAAGGGGAGGGTTAGAGCCTTAAGCTAAGGGCGGAGTTTCCCAGAGAAGGACCCTGTAAGGAAATCTTTCTGTGCCTCTGGGATGGGGTGTAGGCGGCCGGTGTGAGCGAGGGTCTCCCTCATAGGGCACAGACCTGCTCATCAGGTCCACTGCGGGGACTCAGTCTAGGAGAAGCATCAAAGTGCCCAGTTAAGGTCATTCATTTTTTTTTTTTTCTTTTTCCAAGAGGGATTTATGGGTGGCCTGTGCTGGCTTCTGACCCCTCCCCCCTCTGTGTCATTTCCTCGGGGGAGGAAAGTTTGCCCTTTGGTTTCCTGACTTAGAAACGTTTTCTTTTGTCCCCAGCGTCCAGGAATCATACGTCAAACGGTAGATAAAATATTGGAAACACGGTTAATGACGTCAGTGCCTTTTTTGGATTTTTACCTGAGTTTCTTTATCCAGGTATTTGAATGAAGCAGGCACATAGCAGTTCAAAAGCCTTTTACTGCGTTTTATGCATTTAAACATCTAAAAAAAAAAAAAAAAAATGGCCCTGCGGGCAGGACAGGGTAGGACATATCTGTTAGTGCCGGTTCGTCTGGATGGGAGCTCACAGAATGCTCACAGCATTCCTGGTGAGATGAGTCTTCCTGGCCATGTTGACGAGGAAATGGTGGCTCGGACAGGTTATGTGGGCCGCCCCAGGGGAAATCACTGGCAAACAGAGCTGAGGGTGTCCAGCTCTCTCTCCAGAAACACGCTGTCCACAAACCTGACAGTGCGCCTATGCCGATGAGTCGGACTGTCGTGGATGCCTTTTACAAGCCTTTCCTTTTACCCTACCTGTTCCCGATACATTGATTCAGAGATGAACTTGACCCTTCTTTCAATGTTTTCAGCTTTTGGTCATGGACTGTTTCTATTTTAAGCATGAGGTATTATAAACACTGTTATTCAGAGGGATAAAAAGGACAAAGAAAACATTAAATGAAGAAAGTTTATACTAGGGCCATACTGTACTATTTTGAGCTATTTTGAGCTTTTCTTGGGTCTTATATTATGCCTTGATATAATATATAAGAAGATTAAATAAAATATAGTCAATTATACATTCTGCAGACATTCCACTCTATTCATTAAAGTTTAATTAAGACTATGGCTAGTTTTATATTTCCAGCCTTTTTTTTTTTCTTTCTAATGCAAATCGCTATCTTCAGTCTGTACTGTTCATTCTGTCTTTCTAAGGGTTCAGCTCTCAGATGTAGACTTCGATGTGGTCATTTCCTCCCTTTTTAATTCTTCAATGAAAGCATTTGATGCTATGAATTTTCCACTCATTACTCCTTTGCCTGAGATGCCTATAATTTTGTAGATAACATTCTCCCGAGAATTAGTTTCTGGCCAATACTTACTGAACACCTGTGATATTTTAGTGTAAGGCAAAATATATTTACCTAAAACTTGGAAACAGGCAAACAGACAAGAGGAAAACCATGGGTCCCTTCAAGGTCATACTGGATTATTGCTCCCCACCTGAGGGTTGTGTAATTCTCTAGGCCTATGTGCCTTTCTTTGCTTTTCTTTGATTCGCTATTTACTGTTGGTTAAGATGATTTGCAAGTTCTATAAGGGAAGATGAATACCTATAGAAAATGATGCAGAGCAGATGATTCTTGCCCATCAGAAAAGATAATCCCAAAGGAATAATTCTGATGTCCTT